>JABTTQ020001223.1:600000-878572 GCA_016081115.2 Rehmannia glutinosa | reverse complement strand
GCAGTACTATGGTGTTGTAAGTTGAATTACAGAAGGGATCAGAAATTTGAACACAAATTTGTAAGCTTACTGATAATGCAGTTTTAACTGATCTTTTCCCAGTGAGTGAAATTTTTCAGCAAGATTACATATGATGTACATTACTTTGGATTTTTCTGTATCGATTTAATGTTTCATATGCATCTCGTTCACGCTGAATTTAGATTTGATTGAAACGCGATATGAAACACCAAATTTAAACACGGGATTGGAGATGAATGTACATCGATACAAGTAATTAATAACGAACGGGCCAGAAGGGGACTTAGTATCCTTTGTCATCAAACTCTTCCTGATATATCCTTATATTCCTTTTTCCTATTTTTTATATTGGGTAAGATTAAAAAAAAAAAAAAGAACTATTGATTATCTCTTTCACAATTAATTGCTCAACTTAATTTCCTATACTAGCAACTGGTAATTCTTGCTAACTTCTTAACTCCTAAATCGGGCCGAATATTTTTGATTTCTCATACAAAGACAAAAATAATATTGCAAACTAGTGGATATCAAGAATGCTCACCGGAAACAACTCATAGTAGTAATCTCCTATGGTTAGCATGCTATTCCATGAGACAAGGGATCCAAGCCCAAGAAACCAACAAACCACAATTGCCTTAAACTTCCCCTGAAATTTTATCAAGAAGAAAAAAGAACACATAAACACAAATAATTTTTGTGACCAAACAGTTTACAATGTAAAATACAATAATAAACACATACCTCAAGCCTGGTGGGACTTGAGACTACTACGCTTGAATCACCTTTATCCATGGTTGTTTTTCTACAGAAACTGAAATTTGTATACACTCAATAAGCAGAGTAGTGATAAAATCATAATATAAGCATTAAATTTCATGCCCAATCATACATAACAACTTTTTTCCATCAAATAAAACATGGGATATTCTAATTAATAACAAATCACGAGCTTGTACGTGGTATCGATTAGCTTTGTCAAACAACAATGTATATTTCCGTTTCTTTGAAATTTATCCCAGACCCTCCGACCACTAATCCCAATTTATTAAAAAAAATTATTAACAATAAACCAATATACATATAATTAACTGTCAATGGATATACTGCAAATTCAAATTCTTGAAAACACAAAGCAAGAAATAATACCTGAATAATTATAATTTCAGCGAAAAAAATACAAACTTTAAGGAAACCCAGACCCAGTTATATAAATCCAGAGTCAACAATGAAAGTGTGAAGAACAAATTGCACATAAATTCCTTATATAAAGTGACAAAAAAAAAGGAAGATAGCCCTCAAGAATGAAGGATATGCGTAATGGGTTTTACCTTTTGGGTTGTTGGTGTTGACTGCAAAGTTTGAAACCAAAAGATTCACACAGCCCTCCTCACCAGATTCACACGTGAAATAATTGAATATATATTATGAGAATATATATTATGAGAGAGAGATGAATATATATAAATAAATTACAGTAATAATTGACTTGTGAGAGTGAAGAAACGTGGGGCAGCTGGATGAGAATATCTTAAAAAGCGTTCTTCAAGAATCTCCAAGTATCCATGTGCAACAGCAACTCTTTATTCTAAAATAGAAAAAAGAAATAAATATAATGTTAGTTAAGATGAGATTATTGTGCACGACAAATAAGAAAGCATTGATTTTTGGACATCCCGAGATTTAATAATCATCAAGTCACGTTAATTTTTACGTTTTTATTCGCCCAAGGATGGAAAGATATGTATTAGGTATATTTAATTATTTTGGTACGCGTTACATTCGGAGTATTATTTGAATATGTATGTATTTATTATTTGTACGGTGTATACTGCCAAAGAGTTCTCCTAGTTGTCATAGGCTCTTAATTATTGGATATTTTTGGAAGAACAAAAGTCAAAAAGGGTTGTTATCGTAGCATATCTTTAATAGGAAATCCCGTATGGAAAAATACAAAAGAGATGTTTTCGTTATTTATTGCAAGTAGGTATGTGGGCCATTATTTATTTTTATTATTTACTCAAAATAGGAGGAGGGCCGACTTCAGACCAAAACTTCAGTCAAAAAATTGAGATTAGAATAAGTTTTTTTTTTTTTGAGAAAGGAGATTAGAATATTAAAGATTACTTTTCTGTGTCCCACAAGTTAAATTATTTAAAAAATAAAAAGTTTGCAAAGGTTTAGGATGGAGATGAAATTTAAATACCTTTTAGAATTAGTTTTAATGGATTATGTTTTAAAAAATTTCAATAGTTAGTAATTTTTATTGTAGTAGTAGGAATGTCAACGGGGCAGAGACGGAAGGAGCAATCCCCATCCTTGTCCCCTCGGCCTCCCCATCCCCACCCCCGCAGGGAATCGCTACTCCCACGGGGATCCCTGACCCCCGCTTTGGCATTTATTTTAAAGAAAAAAATAATATTTTGCTATATTTTTAACCATTATAGGTATTTAAAAAAACATGCAAATTATAAATAGAAAACTAACAAAGCATTAATATACATAAAAAATGAAATCAACATCAACATACAAGAAATATTTGGGTATCTATAATATTTTTTATATAATTAATAGTTTCAAAATAAATTGATTTGCATATATAGGCATTCCAACTAATCGGCAACTCAGAAACTATATGAAAAACTCCTACAAATTTTAGAGATTGTAAAAATAATTTATATAATACATAGAATCTGGGTATCTATAATACCATAATTATAGAAAAGGCCTACCTATAATTTCTTCAAATGTTGGAGACTTGGACGACAGTGAACCAATTAAGGAGATGGACAGATTGAGATTTTGAATGGATGAAATGAAAGAGAAGATAGTACAGAGATAGGGTGGCTGGACTGAGTTTTTGAGTCAAAGGGAATAAGACATCAGTCAAGGGTTTTGTTATTTACTATATATAATTTGACATATTTATAATATTTTTTATAATAATAAGGGTATTTATGTCATATATCTATATTTCGGGTCCCCGTAGGGAACAGGGCGGAGAATATGATCTCCCATGTCGTCCCCACCAACGGGGAGCACTTCCCCCACCCCCGCCCCCACGGGGGGAAATTCGGGAAATCACCGCCCCGTTCGGGGTGGATTCCCGCGGAGAATGGAGATTTCCCCCCCAACTGCCATTCCTATGTAGTAGTAGTTTTGACCTATAAACTTATTTTGTTATTATTTTTAGAGATTAATTATTGTATAAAAATATTTAAGAAGTTTTTTTCAATTCTTGTAGATATTTGTGTAGAAACAACGTATAAAATGAATTTGTATTTTTATTCACCCTTCCGTCTGCATCATATTCGGTCTTTCTGACCCACCACAATTATAGCTTTTAACCCTTTTAGTCAAAACTATCGGAAACAAAACTAAATGGGATGTTTGATTTTAATTGATATCGATAATAACATTTCCAATATATTTAGATGGTCTGCGTGTAAAAAATTGATATAATGAAGAATCTATGACTTACTGAATTTAAAAAAATTGATTTTATAATTTTGGGCTTTTGTTTTTTTCCCCCTTTTTTTTAACAACCAAAATTCTATACTATGGATAAATTGAATGCAGTTACAACTTTATACACATTCAGCGTGATATACGGGACTCAACCATTATATAAGTTCTTGCCTTCTAAAACTCCACGAGATTACCTATCTTCCAAATAAATTATGCCATTCGAGATCCCATGAGTTCAAAACTACACTCCCCATTAGTTCCACTTCATATTTTACCATTTTACGATGACCATGGGTGTCAATTGCAGGGTATTTTATCTCGTCTTCATGTAATCACAATCATAAGAAGAGCCATGTATGGTTGTGTTTTCAAGTATCATTTTTAAATTTTCAATTATTTCGGAAAATAAATTTATGTTTGTTTAAGAAAATTTTCAATGTATATGATGTCATTTAAGTTTTCGCGTTTTTCATGGAAATAAGATTTTGGAAACACAACTAATTAAACATTTTTCTAACATAATTCATGGAATTTTTAACTACAATCATATAAATATTTGTCAAAAACAGACTTCAAAAATTATAACCAAATATTTTTTTCATTTCCAAACATATAATGTACCAGAAATTCAGACAACAAATTAAATATATTCTCATTTTTCACACATAAACAAATATTTTTTTAGAATTTATTTTCCAACATTAGAAACTGAAAATCGGAGATGGAAATACACTCATGCATACCAATTATATTTTGCCCCTCTCCATGTATTACAGGGAAGACAAAAACATCTTGAGTTCAAAACTATGACTTTTAAGGTGTGGAAATACGAATTATTATAGCAACAAAATATACAAATAACGTAGGTATTATAGTCTGTTTCTGTTTGCGTCACATTTGAGTAGGCAATACATCACTGCCATCCAGCATATAAAATATAAATACATATATTTTTTAAATAAATGAAAATATAAATACATATCATGCACATGTATAATAAATTATCATTTTTTTCTTCTTTTTCTTTCTTTTTGTGGGGGTGGGGGTGTGGAGGTGTGGCGCCCCAAAAAGAAAAAAAAATCATTAACGACCCATCATTCAATATTTTGAGAACATTTGGTATATCACTATTAAAAAAGAGATGAATATTAAAAAATGTAAAACAATCAATAATCATTGTTAACAAACAAGCGTATAGAAAAACCCAAAAGAAATGTAGCTAACCTCAGTTACCCCATGATGGATTTCAACCTCGAAGGAGCCATTGGAAAATAAATATGAGGGTTTGTGGGAGCTATGAGAAAAACTATGAAGAAATTGAGATTAGCCTAAGGCTTTAAAATTGGAGGATTTTCGGGAACTGGTGGATATAATCGAAATATTATTATCATTATTGATAAAAAAAGATTTTATATAAATTTGAGATAACCAATAATAGTAATAATAATAAAAACAATAGTAGAAAAGAAGTAAGTTTGGTTTTAGATTTGAGGTAATATAACAAAATTAAAGTATGTATTTAAGTGGTATATTATTGATTGACGATGGTCAATTCATCTCAAGTGGAGCTGTCAAATTGTCTGGGCCGGCCCAGTGTCGGCCCATCAGGCTAAGTGAAAATTGGGCCGGGCCGAGAGAATTTCTTCGGGCCACTATTTTAGGAGCACGACCCAGATCATATATTAAAAATACATTTGATTTAATTTGGGCCGACTCGGGGTTTTGGGCATAATGAACCGTGCCAAATAGGTCCGGATCTTCCTACAAAATTACAGTCCAATCCAGTTTTATTATTGGGCCGGTCAGACCGGGCCATTTTTTGCAGCTCTAATCTCAAGTAGTTTATAGCACACTGGGTTCTACGCGGCACTATAGAGCCTCTTATATGTTTTGGCCCATTGGATCGCACTTTGGGCCAGGGACTCGAATTGTTGTTATAAAACCTCTCTGATCCATGAGTTTTTTTTTTTTTTAAGAGGATCCATGAGCTTATTAGACCATTATTATTCTCATATTGCTGTAGGGCCTATCATATATCTACTAATTATTTAAAAATGGAGGACATCGCACGAGAAATGCCCCACATTTCGTCATTTCTATTTTTCATATATTCACGCACGATAAACACAAGAAAATTAAAATTCAATAAGAAAAGTTTATTTTTTATTCCAATATATAAACACGCCTAGCGAGAAAATCACTCATGTCATGTGTTCTTGACATAAAACAAATTTGAAGGCACTGACTGAAAAATCAGTGAATGCAAATAATCCCAATCAAATCTCAAGAATTTAAAGCATCGATTGATTGGAAGTAGCATTTTGATGATGTTAATTTCTGCAGCTCAATGCTAAGCTTCTCAGTGTTCAATGTATAGCACAAACTCCTAATTAGGGAATTGGTACGTGACACTAGAGTTAAAAGAATTTTAAGAATATTTCAAGAAAACCTCTTCAATACTTATGTTAGTATGAGCATCCTCAGTGGTGTGCTCAAGTTCATACTTTCGGTGGGCCCAATAATGCCGCAACATATAAATAATCATCTCCTACTCGCCATAATAGTCTGCTCAAGTTTATAATTGAAATTGGACCCCACAAATCCTCTATTACGACCCACAGATCATTTTTTTGTCGTTTGTTGTATATGTTCAACATCTTGAATAAATTTCAAGAATTATGATCATCTCCATAATGGTAAAATTGGTATCTTGAACATGAATTGTATCGTTACAGGTGTCCTAAGGGTTATAATTAATATTGCAACTCCCAAGTACAAAATAGTAGTAATTAAAATAAATTTACTTAGAGCATCTTCAAAAGAGTGCTCTATCTTCAATTTGGAGCAAAAAATTTGCTCAAGCACTACACCAAAGCCTACGCAATTTTGAAGATATGAACAATTTTGCGCTAGAAATAACACAACATTGTAGCTGCTATATTTTTTTCTTTTTGTTTTAAATTAATGATTTTGTGTTTGAAAAATATGCATTAAAATGGAATAATATGTAATATTCCTTTTTAGTGCATAATATACACTAAATTAATGCAAACTATTGAAGAATGAGAGATTATTTATACAAGAAACCTTGATTGTCATGCCCCATGGGACTTGTTTAGTAGTTTGGGTCTCCAAGTGCGAACAAGTTTATGATAACTGTTAATTTAACGCAATAAATGGTGATTAAAAATTAATGACAATAAATGTTAGAATTAAATAATTAAAGAATAATTAATTACCCCACACCAAATATCTTTCCTCAAGCATCCCCGGCCTTATTGCTTTTCTTTTCTTTTTTTCCCTTTTTGGCAAACTCATTATCTTTTCTAAAGAAAAACAAAATTATACATACCACAAATCTTCTAAAGATAAATATGGTTTTAAGGAATATATGGATCTAGCTAGCAATTAAATCAAATCGAGAAATATCGATAGCATCCATTGGTATACGACTGAATAAATGATTCATAATTTCATATAGATTAACTGTACCATTCTAAAATTCAGTTCAACGTTTATTTTAAACTGGATATGATCCATATGGACATTCAACGTTTATATTTCCCCTTGGCCCTTACAATCTCGTCATATTTCAAAATTCAAAACGATCAGATATTTTTTTTAATTTAAAAGGAACACCATAGCTTACCACGAGGCTGAAGACAAAAAGATAACTGGAAACCACGTCGTTAGAAAGAACAGTTGGGTCCCGCAAAAGCTTTAAGGCTTTTTATGGGTCCCACCACTAGCCACCAGGACCCACCACCTCTGCTCCAAAATTCCAGTCCCCCTCCACCTCTCGATAATATTTTGTTTTCGGATTTTAATGGAACCGGATTTTATTGAGAAAAGTAAATGGAACATTTTTTTTTTCTGTTTTTGATAATGGTACATTTTTTCATTAGTATGACTGATCAAGTTTTTGCACGCAGATTTAGGGAGTATTTACCAAATTCTTAAAAAAAATGATTATCAGCTTCTAAATGCAAAAATAACTATTTTTACTATCAGAAGGTGATAATCGTTTTTTTTATATAGAATTTTCAAACACTCCCATAGTAATAAATTGGTTTAACATTTAATTGCAATACTTGAAAAATATTTAAAAAAAAACGAAATAAAACAGAGAACAAAAAATTTGCAACTGTTGTTATTCTAATCTGTTCTTTTACTGATAAATATTAGAATTTTTTTGCCACTGTTTAATTGAATCATCTTTATAATCAATTGCTCTAATGAATGATGGGCCGGGCCCTCAAGTGGAATATTCTCATAATTTTTGGTGTTACTCAGTCATCACAAGAAAGGAATCATTAGTAAAGACTAATCCAATTCACAACTTTCATTATCAGTTAAACAAATGATACCTCATCTTTAGGTATTGGTCTTATGTTAAATCAATTGTCTGATATCATTATCCCTGTCTCAATTGGTGGTCATTTTCTTCATTATGTGGATCCACACAGTAGCTACAATATAATTGCATAAATTTGTTTCCCTTTGACGTACGCTAAACCTCTATTATTAGTAGAGTCGACATTAATAACTGTCTATGTTTTTATTCCTTTCTTTTCCCCTCCAAAAAAACAAAAAACAAAAATAAAGACAAAAAACAAAAAAGAACAACTGTAGTTTATATTCCTAAAATTCTCGTCTAACCCCGATTAATCCCGCCTAAGTTCTAGGTCCCCTTATCCGTCTACGATTTTTTTTTAAAAGCTGCTGTCTTTTCGGTCGCGCCTAAAATCTCTAAACGTTAACCTCAGCTTGCCGCCTAGCGAGCGACTATCAATTTTTACAACATTGGTCTATAGTACAAGGATTCGATTTGTGACAGTGGTTACATCACAGCCAAATGCATTTTAAAATTCCCCACCGCTGAAGACATTCTTTACAATTTCGTACGCTAACAGTTGTTCCTTCATATTCTCCTCCACTACTCCATATTCTTGATAGCCGAATATATACACACATACACACACAAAGCGTGCCTAATCAGTCCTTTCTGTTACCAATTGCAGAAATTGGTTACTAATTTATGGCCTCACACAATCATGTTCCAGTCAACGAGCTGGATTCGGGCCTCACCGATTCAGTCGCGTTGACCCCACGCTCCGACTACCTCCCCGACGACAGCGCCTACGCTCTGCAGCCGCGCGTCCGTTTCATGTGCAGCTTCGGCGGAAAAATCCTCCCCCGCCCGCACGACAATCAGCTCCGCTACGTCGGCGGAGACACCCGTATCGTCGCTGTCCACCGTCACGCCACCACCTTCTCATCCCTGCTCAACAAACTGTCCAAGCTCTCCGGTACAACCAACATAAGCATAAAGTACCAGCTCCCGAACGAGGACCTCGACGCGCTCATCACTGTCACGGCTGATGAAGACGTTGAGAATATGATGGAAGAATACGATCGGCTCAGCCAGGGACAGAAATCAGCTCGGCTTAGGGTTTTCCTTTTCCCGACTGACAATTCTGACATCTCCAGGTCCACTAGTATTAACTCAATCCTCGACGGCTCGGTTAAGCGCGAGAACTGGTTCGTCGACGCTCTTAACGGCGGGCAGGGAGGCGGTCCGGTTCTCGACCGCGGCCGGTCCGAGTTGTCGTCTATTGTATCCGAAGTGCCGGATTATCTATTCGGGTTGGACAACTCAGATGATGCCCTGAAAGAAGGTACCAAAATCAGAAACAAAAACATACTAAACGACAACGTATCGATGTCGGACCCGGGTTCGCCGGCTCCGATTGTCTCGTCGCCGTTATGCTCCACGTCATCATCGCTGGCCCCATCTAGCCTGCAAGTAATTCCGGATCTTCCACCCGTGAGGACCCGACCCGTTAGCACGGTTCAAGTCGTGGGTGAAATGGTAAATGAGAAAATGGTTCCTCAGTCAACCGGGTATTCGGGTAGTCCGATGTGGCAGTACGCGAATCCAGCTGTCCAACCCATGCCAGCTGTGTATTACATGCCTGGTAGTCATGTTCAACCCGGGAATGCTCCGGTTCAACCCGTTCAGATCCGGGCACAGTTTGTTCAGCCATACACAGTTGGACCGGGTCAAGTACCCATCGGGTTTCCGGGTGTGAATCAGGTATATGGAGCGGGTGTGAGGCCATATGAAATGCCTGCTAGAATTATCACTGATAATACGGGTCAGGCCATGTATTATGGGGCCAGAAACATGGCTGTTGTTCCGGGTTCTTATCCGGGTATGGTGGTTTCGGGTGGAGAAGAAATGCATGGATCTGGTCCAGATGTGATGCCGGGTCGGGTTTCCCAAGGGTCTTGAAAAATTGTTGGATCTGTTAAAAGTCAAACCATTTATGCAGCTATTTCTTATAAAAGGTATATGTATGTAATGATTTATAAAAGAAAAAAAATATAGGTCTATGTGAGATTTGATTGGATGATAAACATTTTTTTATGGGCCATGTAAAATGTTCTGTATCTTTTTATTTGGATTATGGCAATTTGTGAGTAAGCTTTGTTGTGCTGAAACCTTGTGAGAAGTTTTGGGGTTAGCTAATGCATTTATTCGGAGGAAAGTGTAATTAGAAATAAAGCTCTGTACCGCGATAGAATGTAGATTCTTTATTTGTGTGGAAATGCATTATGTTTTGTTTCTTGTAATTTAGTTTTTTTTTTTTAGTACAAAAAAAATAAAAAAATGTATTATGTTTTGTTTCTGATTGAATCAAAGAATAGACAACCTATAATTTGTTCAGATTATGCCTTTTTTGGCTTGATCCATGAAAAGTACGAAAATTTATTGATTTTTATATGTACTAAAAAAATTATAGTTGGGATCGAGAGTGTGGGCCAAGTGGTTCGATGCCCACGAGACCCAATTCAGGATTTCCCAATCCTTTCCGGAATTTTCTAAAAAAATGTTATAGTTTTGCTGTAAATGTAATGTAGATCTGTTACAAGTTTGGGAAAAGTGACCAGAAACTTTATGCATTAAATTTTTTTAGTCAATCAAAAAATTGATTGTTATAGGCAGCAAATTGGGGCCTAGCGCCTAGGCGGAGTTAGGCGGGATTTGTGCGGGATTAGGCGGGTCTAATCGGAAAAAAAACCGTAGGCATACAAGGAGGGTCTAACGCCTAGGCGGGGGTTAATCGGGGCTAGACGGGGAGTTTTACAACAGAGGTTTAAACTCAATTCCTAAACCTCTCAATTCCTTAACTATGACAAATGAAATTTGAACACACTTTTATTTTAATAAGATTTGAAGTTCAGATGAAGCTCGATGTGATCGGTATAGAAATAAAAAAGTATGCGTAAACTTACTAAATTATTCGAGATCAAAAACCAAATTGAAATATAATTTTTGAAATTCAACAAAATTCGATTCAATTTAATTTTTATTTGCACCCCTACTTTTGCTATACCGTGTCAAACTTAGTGCCTTTGAAGAGAAAAAAAGAACGAGTCAATTTGACTTGAATATGCCTTTTCTAACTAGTAGTTTATCTATGATCCTTGCAGGATGGTATATTCGCCAATTTGACTTACTATTTCACAAATTGTCCAGCATAAAACTACACTTTTTTTTAAGAATAAAAAACTATACTTATTTAGTTATATTGATTGTTGCATTGAATAATTTTCTATAAATTATTAGCACATATAATTGAGGCTTAACTTAAAGTTACATATTGTTATTTTTGTTGGTCCGGTGGCTGTTGCATTTTGCATTTACTAAAGAAGCCACAATCCACATATTATATTGTATCAAAATAATGTTGGACTGCTAGATAAAGCCCACAATCCATATCAATGGGCAACCAAGGATGTCCTTACTTCTTTGGTCCTTCCAAATGTTGGCCATATAACAATCTAGCAAGCCCATATGTCCGTGGCCCTGTGGCAGCTTCAGCATTTAAGTGGGTATCTTTTAATTTATATTTATATAGTTGCATCTACTTTTGTCTCTTTTCTAGACCAAATTAAACTATGTATAGATATTGAAGTTTTGGGTTTAAAAAAAAAAAAAAAAAGAATGACAAAACTTATATGAGGCTTAATTTGGATGGATGAATTTCTCAACTTCAAGTCTATAATAACAGATTCATTGATTTTGTTTGGACGTGTTGTATCATATCTAACGGGGTTCAACCAAATAACCAATAGGATCCACATCAGACAAGAGTCCCGCTTAATGCATTCACAATCGAGAATATCATTCAAGGGATTGGGACCAACCAACCATATGCCCCTTCCTTAAAGGGTGAAGGATCATATTCAACCTGAAGACCAACTTAAAAGGCGCAAAACCCAACACCAAATGGCACGAGCTAAGTCAAATGAGGGAATTCATACAAATCGAAGTTCTCATGGGTTGCCCAACCAACCAAGTCAATCACATAGCGTACCAGTTCAGCTCAGCGACCTTACTTAACTTAATAAAGAAGAAAAATGCATCTCAATGTGTGTCAAGCGACAACCATCATGCAATATATCACATCCTCTAATCACATTGCAACCTAATTCATGACATCCTAACGTATAAGATATCAGCACGTCTACATACGAGAACCATTACTCCTATAATCCTCAAAGTTAACAAGGCTAGAAAGAAAGGATAAATCACATACTATAAATACCTCTAAATACCTCTCTCTCTCTCTCTCCCCCAATAATTCTGTAAAAAAAAAAAAGCATTTCTTGCATTAAGCTTACAAGCTAAGAGAATAAAATGGGGAAAAACATTAAGCCCAACCTCCAACATGTAGACAAACTCCGCGTATTTCATTATTTTTCTAATTTCATTTTCTATATTCGTAATTTTTAACTCACAAGGCCCATACTATTGGTTGACACATCGAAAATACAGATCTGCACGTCAACAAGATGCAATATTTTTAAAATCCTTAGGCTCATATTTTGAGTTATTTTTTGAGTCGTTATGATGGATTTTAAATTCTTGAGTCATTTGAAATCCTTCCCCAAAATCTTTCAGGTTGCATTTGAATGAGAGGATTTGGATTTGGGGAGAGGATTTGGGGGAAGAATTTCAAATGATTCTAAACAAGAAGGATTTGAAATCCTTCAAAATGACTTCAAAAATAACTTGCAAGAATTTGGAATTTGTTATTTGATGTTGTTTGGGATTTGATCTAGAGCTTCAGATCCGTCCATCCAAATGGAGCCTCAATCAAATCTGAATCCTCTCGCACAAATGCAACATTAGAAAAAAGATTTATGGACTTGGATTCAAATAATTGGAAACTATTTTTGGACCATTTCAAATCCTTCTTATCTGAAGTCATTTGCAAAATCCTCACCTTAACTCCAAATTCTTCGTACAAATGCAACCTTAGCGAATTTTGTGTTTTCTCTGTTATCTCATTGTTGCTAAATTAATGTTATACACCAATGTTCTAAAAAATATTAGGCGCTAGTCTGGCGGCATACTAGGTCCTATCACTCGCCAGGCGCATCGAGCGAAGGCGAGCGAGCTGTCGGAAGAATAACTAAGTTGGACAAGGGGGACCTAGTAGTTAGGCGGGGACTAATCACTAATTAGAGATAAAGAGATATTTTTAGAATAGCGTAAAACATAAATCAAAAGTTATTAGACCATCTCCAACCCAACTCTAAAACCCACACCAAAACACCAAATATCTAAAAAACACCCTCCAACCCAACTCTAAACATCACACCAAATTTGGTGTAATGAATAGTGTTACACCAAATTTGGTGTAATACAAATATTCCCTCTTTGCCCTTCAATTTCTTCTACTTCAAACTTTTAATTCCTATTGTATCCTATATTTGATATATAATTCATTTGTAACATGGTTTTAGTTATTTAAATTTTGTATATAATTATTATTTTGGATGAACAATAGTTAATATTTACCAATAAATTATTATAAACTAAACTTAAAATTTTGATAAACTAAAATAATTAATAAATAAAATTATAATTTAATTAAAAAAGCATCAAAGTCTATCATAAAATACAAAACACTAACATTATAATGATATAATGACCACATGCATTATATTACACAATATGATAATTGAGGATGAACGCAATGTTGATGCACCGATCCAAGACCGCATGGAAGCACCAACTCCGGATATTGAGATGGTTACAAATGATATTAGTTGTAATATTAATTTTGCAATATAATTAATTAATGTAATATTAGTTAAATATAAGTTTTTATTTAGTTACATTAATAATAATAAAAATAAGCAAAAGAAATAATTGTATAAACAAATAAATTTGCTATTCCAAAAATGAAAAGAAAATATTAAAATACTCATTTGGTGTAAGATTTAGTGCAGTTGGAGATGGATTTTGCAAAATTACACCAAAACACCAAATTTGGTGTGATTTTCACACCAAATTTGGTGTTATGGTTTGGAGATGCCCTTATAGCCATCAAAAGCTAATTCCTAGTTTTCCCCCTCAGCCAAACACACCACTACACCTCGCTTCGTTCGTACATGTTGAGAGCATAATACATAATCGCATCACATACATAGTGCGGTGCCCTCTGCCTATGACTCTTCTGACCTTTTCTGCTTCGACTCCTCTGTTTCATTGCACATTCGCTGCTTGCCTCCGCCACAATCCTTTCAACTTTTCGCAATTCTCATAGGAAAAACAGGAATACGACCAAAAAAAAAAAAAGGGCATACCCAGTGTTCATGTGGTGGTTCTGATGGCGGCGCCACCGGTGAAATCGCAGCCATTGCACAACTTCTCTTTGCCCCACCTCAAATGGGCCCACAAGAACTCCTCCTCCTCCGCCGCTGGCACCAGCTCCCACCATCACCGCTTCCGCCGCCGCGATTCCCCCGATCAACACCGCCACCGCTACCCCGACCTTGAGTCCGACCAACCCACAAACCCCAGCCAACAACCGCCCACGCCCGCAGAGGAGGAGAATGGGGAGGCGAAGCCGTGGAAGTTGCGACCGAGGAAGGAGGTAATCAAAGCGGCGTCAACTTGCAAGAATGAAACAGGTGCTGAGAATAATGATAACAAAATCAATAGCAACAGTAACGTGGTGAAATCGCAGAGGCTCAGGGGGTTGGTGGAAGGAGGGCAGCAGAACGGTGGAGTTGAGAGGAAGGGCAAGAGAAGGGTTTGGATTTCGCTGTCGAGGGAAGAAATCGAAGAGGATATTTATGCTTTGACGGGCGGCAAGCCCGCCCGCAGGCCCAAGAAATGGCCCAAGAACGTTCAGAAACAACTCGATGTACGCGGGCTTGAAATCCCCCCCCCCCCTGTGTGCCTCTCTGTGTAGTGTGTGTTTTGATATTGAAGAAAATGAGAATTATGCTTGCTTTCACTTTGGGGCTTTATACCTGATTTGTTTTTAATGGGTGTTTTTGCTCTGTTCTAACAGAATGTATTTCCTGGATTATATTTGGTTGGGGTTGCAGCTGACTCGTATCGGGCTATGATGCTCTGGTATGGCCTTTTTCTTTGGGTTTTCTTTTTATTTTAATTGAATTTTGTTGTGCATGCATGCTTTAGATTTGTTGTATATTATGATCTGTGTCAATTCCAAATTTAATTTAGTGAAAGACAGATTAATCTGGGCGGATTTGAAGGATTAAAATATGGAAATGTACTCTTGCAGAGGTAAATATGTCACTGTAAATGAGCCCTTTAAATTGTAGGTATACGAGGCATTGTGAAAGAATCTGCGTTTATGCATATCTATGAATGTGCTCTCGCATTTGTTCGATTCTTTATGATTGCGTTTGTTCGTTATGGATTGCCAGAGTTTCTCAAGTTTCTTGTCGGTTGAATATTGTTGTTGTGCTAAGTTGTAGCTGATTGTTTGATAATGTATTATGCAGAGGTGGTTTTGATGTCGATATGGAGGTTGGGAAAGCAAGTTGTTTTGCCGCAATGGTACCTTGGTTTTGCTATACTTGTGAATCATGCAAACAATGGCTTATATACTGCTGAAATAGATGATGGCTACTACATATAAGATTTTTAATTTTTCATTTGTAGTTTAGTTCTGGGTGGTTGGTTACTGTATTTAGTGGCTTAAAAAGGTAGTCTCTTTTATGAATGAACTTTTGATGTAAGCTTTGATGCTTTTTGTGAATGAATGAATTGTATGACTTTTGTTGGAATGCAATTCTTTATATTCGCTGTCCGGGGTACTGAGTTTTGTATTGAGAAGTTGTGATCTTGAATGCATTCATAATGTGACTAGGCTTCCTCATTTTGCTCGGGAGTAGATTCATTCGTGTAGTGTGTTTCTGATATTGAACTCAATTGTAGGGAAATTAGCAGAGGCTATTGTTTCTATGTGTATTTGGAGGCTACTTCTGCCCGTGGGTCTGTATAAGTTGGAAGTTGATGAGATACGCTTTCTTATATCCAATTCTATGCTAGTTTACCCTGCTTAAGAGGTCTATTGTGAGACAGTCTCATGAACTTAGATTCATGAGACGGATTCTACAAAGCAAAAAAAAATGGGTCTTTTTTATGGATTTGAGTTTGGGTTGGAACTCTAGATACATGTAGGATCCGTCTCATGAACAATGCCGATGAGACCGTCTTATACAAGTTTTTGTCTTGATGAAAAAGGTGAGCTAGAGTGAAATTATACAATTCCCATAAAGCCAAAAGTATTAAAACCTTTAACAGTAATGTATCTGCATGGAGAGAAGCCACATTTTGTATAGAAGTGCTATGTTGGTATAAAGGTTTATGATGGAAAAATTTGAAGCTATTCAGCTATTGATGGAATGGAGGACTGTGGTTATATATGGTAGCCAGAAAAAAACATATAAGCAGCTCTTACTAATCAACACCATGGCAAATCCCAGGTGGAAGCAGTTCTTAGTGTGAAGCATGCTATTTTGTGTGGTTAATTTTTCGTTGACATTTGTTTCTATTTTACAAATTGGTTAATCGGTCTTGTTTGTATGAGTTCGTTTGGTTGGTCTTGTGCTTGGTGAAATCTATTTAATTTGTTCTGTGCTCAATCCTGTTTTCAGAGTGCAGAGTCCTAATTGTTTGCAGCACATTTAGTTGGTTTTTGTCAGGTTTTAATGTTACTACATGCTGATGAGTGTGATATTATTGGCCTTCAGATTAAGACGGTCTTCACTAGTGTTTATGCACTATGAGGTTGTCTACATAAGTGATTTTTGGTTGGCATTTCAAGAATTCCCAAATTTTGGGTGTCAATTTTCGGCCAAGTCCGAATCGTGCCCGAATGAGCGAGGGTTGTTCGTTTTCGTTTCTTTATTTTAAAAGGTTGTTTGTGTTCGTTTGTTTAATAATCGAACATGTTCACGAACGTTCACAAACGGTTCACGAAATCACATTCACAATCGTTTCTCGAACATGCTCATTAATTGTTCACGAACAACTATATGAACACGCGTATAAAAAAGTTAAATACATATTGTTCATGAACACTCAACTCAAAATAAATAAACATTATGATGATTGCAAATGTAAATATGTTGTAATATTAAACTAAAATAGCTTATTTTCCATAATAAAGTAATGAATATTAAGCAGTAAATATATAATTAATAATTAAAAAATGAAATAAACAAACATTAGATGGACACTAAATGAACATGTTCGTCAACAGTTCATGAACTTAAACGAACAAATTTTTTTGTTCATTTATGTACATGTTGATTTTACTATGTCAATTATGTAATGGGATATGATAGAGCAACTATCTCAACTCATCATTTGTCTCATCGTTTTTTTCCATGCAAGTGGAAAAACTTATGATGATGATGGTTTTGGAATTTCATCTCATTTCTCCTTTGTATGAAGGTTGCGTCGGGAAGGGCATCCTAAAAAACTTTGCCACTTTGCTTTTTGTGTGAATTTGTAGTGTTAACTAATTTTAGACAATTAATTGACACTATAAACTTCACACCACCGACCCCATATAGTGGGATAAGGTGCAGATGATGATGATGAGCTTTTCTATTAGTTTGTCGAACAGACCTTTGCCGACATCCTCCTTAATTACAGCATCATTTTTTACAATTTTGGCCCATTAATGGATCAACATACTTGAGCTCTCTGTACATGAACGACCTACGACAATGATCTAAATATAACTTGAGAAATGGGGAGAATAATTAAACCAGGAATTTGCCTTCTCCAAAAATAAATCAATCTTGTAATGTAAAACTCAGAAATTTTTACATCACCACCACATACGCATTACAACAAAGATCAAAAAACAAAAATGTACATATAATGTCCATAAGAAGTGTACACTACACTATAAACTCCAACCGGATCTATATACACTCAAAATCAAGTCTTCATCGCGGGTCTTAGAAGCCCTAGACCCGTACCACTTCCCAAATGCTTAAAATCTGTTGCTTCGAGACGATCCCCATGACCAGCAAAACCAGTCCCTCCCTTAGCCAAATTGACGAGATTCCTCTCATTGCATGGCTTGTCACAAACTAAACAAACCTTATCAACAGCAACAAATTTATCCGCACACTTCTTGCAGAACACATGCCGACAAGAACTCAAGGCTACGAGCGAGAGCGTGTTTGTTAATTTGACCTTGCAGCTCGGACATAAATAGGTTTTATAAAGAGAACTTGATTTTCTCATTTCAATAGTGTCTTCTGTTAAAAGACAGCAAAAAGTGTCTTTAACCTTAATTTTTCCTTCCCTTCAGGACAGACTGTGTCCGTTGATGGGGCGTCTACTTTCTTAGGAGCTTCGGGGGTTGCAGAAGGCAGCCAAAATGCCTTCATTGTACGGAGTGCTTCCTAAAGGTACGAGGTGGTCTTTACGCTGTTAGCCCCATGGAAACTTCCATTCTTGTCTCTGTTGCGGTTCTTATCGTTGTACTGTGGTACTGCCCCATGGTTCTGTTGATCGAATGCATCGAGATCTCTAGCTTCTTGCAGCATTAGCTTCTCCTCTTCTTCTTCTTTTTCTTGCTTATGTTGGGCCGCATGGGCTGATAGCTTTCTGCAAGTAAATATAAATCTCTTTCAGTACAACAATTAGAAAAACAAAATTGAAACCAAACCATGAGTTGATGTGTTTCAATCTGGTTGATTCCATCCAAACACTGATTAGGAAAGAGAATGAGTTGATGCGTTTCTTGAATCAAACAGGACAGAGAACTGCATAGACCACGTTTTGATACCTAGGGATATCATAGTTTGTTTCTATTAATTAGTTTATTAAGAAACAGGGAACAGATAATCTGCTAAATACCATGCAGAGTCAACTTAGGCTGACAATATGATCCAACTTAACATAAGGTAGATATGACAGCAGAATCAAGAGTTACTTCTTGCACGCTAAGTAATGAGTTAAATTTGATCAACAACTTCAATAAAAAGACAAAGTGCCTATAAAGTACTCAGAACGAAATTGCTCTCAAGAGAGTCATTCAATTTCTGCAAATCCTTCCCGTCTTTTTTATTCCCCTTTTTCGTTTGTGATGAAAAAACTGAAACTCGCATAAACCAGAAAAAATAAGACTTAGATGGTACACTACAAGGTTGGTAGGCTTCACTCAGAATGAAAGTTTGTGTTAGCTGTGTGTTTTGCGGATAATGTGAAATAGCTGGCAGCATTGTGATTTCTGTACAGAACTTTTTCTTCCCAGACAAGGTATTAGGCCTTTCAAAAAGCATGGACAAAACACTATACAAACTAATGCCCATTGTATTTGCCACCACGCAATTGAATAAAAAACTTAATAATGCATATCATATGATATGCAATATTCACCTCATACGAAGCTCATGCATGCATAAATGTGGTGAACTTCTTCTTAACTCAGATCACCAGCCCGACACCATCTGTCCTGTACTTACTCAAGACCGTTGCTTGTAAAAAGATAATAGTTTAACAATTTAGCAAACAAGACAAGACTTTCGCCATTGATAGCTGAATTAACACACTAATCGGACCCATGGACGTAGCCAGAATTTTCAGCCAGTGCGGTCAGAAATTCTTTCATTTTGGCAGGACGAATGTCGGGCCGATATTTGAAAAAAATTAGAAAAAAGGCAAATATGAAAGTCGTATGTTGAACAATTCTTTGCGGGTTTTCATAATCTTCAATAATGGTTTCTCTATAATGAATTTTTTGGATAAGTGACTTTTCCAATAATATATTCTAAATTAACCATCAAACAACTATTATTATTATGGAATGGATTTATATACATAAATTCATTTGAAAAATACTCAAAAACTGCATTATTGTGTTTGGAACATATATCTTTGTACATAACAATCAAGACAATTATTTATTCAAATACCTTAACTAAACTAGGTAATTCTTAATATTTTGAGCCAAAACAATAAAATTTATTAACTTTTTAAATTTAACTCAATTTTTTACATGAACTAGACCTTCGGTTAAATTTCCAGTGCGGTCCAACTCAAATTTAACAAGGTCACTCCGAAATCGAGTGCGGTCCGCCGACCGCACTCGTCTTAGCCTAGCTTCGCCCATGAATTCGGACCTAAATTATAAAAAAGTTATGACAGCCTTGCTTTGAAATATAAGCAAAACGTAAATAAATTGATAGAATAAGTGAATTTAAGGACCTTTGAAAATATTTCTTTTGTGCTAAGAGACATTCGAGAATGCATTCTTTACAGAAACCATGGCCTTAAGCAGGACATGGGTTCAATAAAAGGCTTCAAGCAGAGACAACACGCGTCGAATGGTTTGATAGAATCTTTACCCAGTCTCTCCTTCTGCGTGCCGTACTCGAGCTTCCTCTTCTCATCGTATGTGAAGAATGCCAAATCATTGTTGTTCTTCGAGTGCCTCTTAGGCATTTTTCCTGATATTTTGTGTACAAGAACTTCAAACAATTAGAAATATATTCAATTGGGCGATTTTGGGAGGAATATGGGAGGTTTAGAAACTCTAGAATTTATTCGCCTGGGGCTGTTTTTGTGGATTTGGAAATTGTCGTTCAATTTAGAAACGCCTTTGCGTTATTGCGATTTTAGGCCATTAGTCATTTGGGTATAAAGACTTAGGCTGCAATTGGACGTGGGAGAGATTTCATTTTTGTTCCGCTGGAGAATTTTTTTTGACCAAACATACGATTGCTTGTGAATTTTTTTAAAAAAGTATGCTATTCTCTCACTTTCACCTTTTCTCATTTTTTCTCTTATCAATCACGTCTACACATTTTTTCACAAAAAATTAAGGCAAAAACTTGCGTGAGACGGTCTCACGGATTTTGATCCGTGAGACGAAGCCCTTACACAAAGTTTTAAAGGTTTTTTTTTTCAGATTTTATTTTTCTTAGGGTTTATATTTGTTTTTTAGGGTTTATTTTGTTTCTTGGGTTTATTTTTAATTGATTTGGATTTTTTAGGATTTTTAGTTTTTTTAGGGTTTATTTTTTATTTTTGGGATTTATTTTTGTTTTTCGGGTTTATTCTTCATGGTTCATGTTTTTAGGGTTTATTTTTGTTTCTTCATGGTTCATTATTATTTTTAAATTTATTTTCATAGTTCATGTTCTCAAACGGAGCTCTTAGGAGGTTCGTCTCACGGATTTAAATCCGTGAGACCGTCTTACAAGATACTTGCTCAAAAATTAATCATTATTACACATTCTCCCATAAAATTTACTATTCACCCACTCACACATTTCTAACTGTCAGTCATATCCAATCATTATTTTACTATTTTAAATCAAATCAACTTTCATCATTACTTTTTCATCTCACATCCAATCACACCCTCAAAAACCATCTTTTTTCTTCCAAAATTTTTTTACCACTATTCTCTAGCAAAATGAAATTTTTAAAAAAGAAGCATATTCAATCGCACCCTTAATCATCGGTAATTTTACTTTGATGTAGCAAGCTTTTAATTTTTTTTTTGAAATTATTGTTTTGTATATTATGTTTTGCTTATATATACTACAAAATTATTAATTAATTTTATATTCCTATTAATGAGTATATATGTAATATGCAGATAATGATAATACTTATCACATAAATAAAAATAAAAATATTATAAAAAGTATATTTAACTATAGTATTCAAAATATCAAAATCTAGACCAGTCTCAAAATTTATTTATATTTTAAAAACAAACCTGTCAATTTAACTTGAAAATAATTGTTGATAATTTAATATAGCCGCCACCAGTGAGAAGAATGCCAATGGTGGCGGGCCTGGCGGCCCAATGAAGGCCGTGGATAAGGACACCTTTGGGTTTTCTGATAGATGGGCACTTCAACTAGGCTTATCAAGGACAGGCCCACAGCCTCTTGTATCATTATGTAAAACTTGTCAATGAACATCAACTTGGTTAAACTTAAAAGTATTAATTAAATGGTTCATGTTTTATTATGGATCTTGTGTTAGACTGTTAGGTGGATTGTTGGGCATAGGTATGTCAAATGGGCGGGTTCAAATTCGTACTATATAGGGAATTTGTCCCGTTTGGCCGAGTCCATACCCGATCAAATAAGTTTTGAGTAAGGGTGACAAATAGTGTAATCATGTCCCTATCGTGTCGGCACGATAAGGACACGAACACGATAAAGTTAAATACGAACACGACACAATAAGAATCTACTCCGACACGGTCATGAACACGAAAATCTTCGTGTCGAGTCGACACGACACGGCATAACTTGACACGATAAGCTAAAAACAAAGAGAAATTTGATTTACACGTTAATACACGATAGTCAATTACTCGATATGACATGATATTACACGATGATACACCATACAAACATATAAAATATTAGGTTATCGTATCACTAATAGGTAAACGCGTTATTATCGTGCATACACTGATACAACACGAACACGACACGAAAATTTCGTGTCCTTATCGCGTTGACACGATAAGGACACAAACACGGTAAAACTTAAACACTAACCCACCATTTTCATGTCGTTTTCGTATCGTGCTATCGTGTCGTATCAAAAATTGCCACCCCTAGTTTTGAGGCGGATAAGGGATGTTGTTGAATCGTATAATATTTATTTACTGCATATAATTTACTTAATATGTTATTTTTAATTTTGATTAGTTATTAAATATCAGATTATTTCTTTAAAATTATCCTATCTATAAAATTACTGACGCCACTACTCCAATATTCAATTACTATGTTTAAGACAATATATAATGTGGTGATTGTGGTCTACCTCAAAAATAAAATATATATATATATATATATATATATATATATATATATATATAGGGATTGGTTCAAATGAGACCAATCCCTTTAGGTTAGTCCATAAGAACACTTATGGACCCTTGATTTAAAATTTTGGATGGTGTAGATCATTTTAGTTAATTTAGGCATATAAGGGTATAAATGTACTTTTATAATTAATTAGTTATGTTAATTGGGCGGTTATTAGCTATTTTTAAGGAAACATAATCCTACCTTTTCGTTTCCCGGTTTTAGGGAGAAAAAATCATCAACTTCAAGTATTTTTTCAAAATTGATACTTATTTCCGCCATATTTGTGAACAAATCGTTTTATTATACTTGGGGTTCAATGGACTTGTATCTTAGTCATGTTGTATTGTATATTTAGTTCGGTGGATTTGTATATTTGGTTCGATGGAATCGTATTCTTAGTTATGTAAGTAGTTTAGTAAATTTGTATACTTAGTTACGTGGATTTGTATACTTAGTTCAATGGAATTGTATACTTAGATATATAAGTAATTCGGTGTAATTGTATACTTAGTTAAATATTTACGTATACTTAGTATTATTTTAATATATAGTTAGTTCAATGTAATTGTATATTTAGTTAAATGTTTCTGTATACTTAGTAAAGTTTTAATGTACAGGTAGTTTAGTGTAATTGTACACTTAGTTAATTATTTATGTATACTTAGTAATATTTTAATGTATAGTTAGTTTAGTGTAATTGTATACTTTTCATTAATTGTTGCACGATTTTGTTGTCATGTTTGAATAAATTGCAGGGTCGAATGGAAAGGGAGAGAAAGGAAAGGTGAATCGCTTGATTATGGGGACGTGATCAATACAAAATCACGTCTCTAATTTTTAGGAAAATGTTACAATATTTAGTTTCCTGGATTCCTATTTTATCCCTTCTGTTGTATACTTACTTATGAAATGTTGTATATATTGTAATATATCTTGGCCATTGATTTAATATTTGGATGGTGTAGATTTAGTCTTATGGACTAACCTAGGAGGGTGGTCTCACAGGATCCCCTCCCTATATATATATATATATATAATGTGGAGATATATAAAAATTGCCATTCTTTCAATTCATCACATTGTTGATTTATTATTCTATTGGGCAAGATTGTTTAAATACTGTGACGACTTTTACATATGTTGTCATTCTATGACCTTTTTCACATTTTTAAACATAACACGATGATATAGCAAAACAGCCAAAACTGGAAGAACGCTTCCAACCTTTGACGTCTAATAAATAAGGGAAATTTGTACTCTAACCAAGACACATGGAAAGAAAAAAAGCAAGTCTCTTGTGAGACGGTCTTATGGATTTAAATCTGTGAGACGAACTCCTAAGGGTTCTGTCTTGAAAACATGAACCATAAAAATAAATTTAAAAATAATAATGAACCATGAAGAAACAAAAATAACCCTAAAAACATGAACCATGAATAATAAACCCGAAAAATAAAAATAAACCCAAAAAATAAAAAATAAACCCTAAAAAAAACTAAAAATCCTAAAAACCCAAATCAGCTAAAAATAAACCCAAGAAACAAAATAAACCCTAAAAAAATAAATATAAACCCTAAAAAAAATAAAATCTGAAAAAAAAACCCTTTAAAACTTTGTGTAAGGGCTCCGTCTCACGGATCTAAATCCTTGAGACCGTCTCACGCAAGTTTTTGCCAAGAAAAAAATGGGAAATCTCTGTTTTTCTCAACGAAATTATCCAACACATTTGTAACTTGCTTAAGGCCTCAAAAAAGATATGAGAAGGAGAGTTGAAAGTTATGGTTTACTTAATTTATTTTTTTAGGGTAATTAACCCAGAAATTTATCGTAATTGCAAAAAAATGCAGTTATATTTCAAAATTACAAATGTCATATTAAGGTATTAAAAACACTAAAGTTTGTATTTGCTTGACAAGTACTCCTAGTGAGAGTATAATTTGTAAAATAGAGACAAATGACAAGATATATATCAATAAGCTACTTGTAATTTTGAAAGGTGGTTAATTTTTTTGTTATTAAATAGAATTTCAAGGATATATTTTGTAATTATATATCCCTATTTTTTTTACAATATTCTAGAATAGGATGAAAGTAAGATAATATGACAAAAAGTAAGGCAAAAGAAATATATTCGAATCTTAAACTATAGTGACAGAAAATTTAAATAATTTATATATAAATATATATTTATCATAATCCACGCCCTTATCCTACTTAATACTTCAATGCAAATGAACTTAAAAAGTGATTGCAAAATTAAATGTTACATAATCTCAACACTTGGTTCGAGATTAATCGTTAAAAGCTCGTTTGAGCTTGAATCGTTATGTATCGCTAACCTAATGAGCCATTTTTTCGTTCGATAAAATATAAAGTTCTGCTCAAACTCAACTCGTTTAGTAAAAATTATCATAATATGTGTAAAAATATCAAACTACTCGAGCTAACTTGATTCGTGTTCGACTTGATTAAAACTCGTTCAAGCTCGATTTGATTAATAATCAAACCAAATTCAAACACAATTTTTGAAGTTCGACAAAAATTCAAACAAGTTTGAACAATAATTCTGTTCGGCTCTAATCGATTCGTTTACACTCATATGTCTAAGCCAAGAGTTCGATTGTTTTGCAAAGTTAATGGTAAGAACCTTCTATGTATATCACCCTAGTGATCATAATGATATCATTTGATTATGACACATGAAGCCTCTGTAGACTGTAATCAGCCTTCTTTCCTGGGAACTTCAGTATGGACCCCTTTAATATGATAATACCGTATGTTATTCCAAAACATTTAACTTTGGTCCTTGACTAATTAGCACCATTTAATTAATTTGCTCCGAGAAAAGTCCTTGACTTGTATTATACTTAAGTCATGCCCAATGAGGCCAGAGTAATTAATGATTAAATTATTCATAAATTTTTATACTAAACCCTTTTAAAAGAAAAGCTGGTGGGGTTTGGAAATCATATAATTTCGTTATAAAATTAAGAATTTCCTTTGATGTCACCTAACTCCAATTGTTTAAT
Source organism: Rehmannia glutinosa (assembly GCA_016081115.2). Classification (NCBI taxonomy): domain Eukaryota; kingdom Viridiplantae; phylum Streptophyta; class Magnoliopsida; order Lamiales; family Orobanchaceae; genus Rehmannia; species Rehmannia glutinosa. Next base: position 852,845 of record JABTTQ020001223.1, on the reverse strand, counting down.
TTGTAACGTTTCCTATGTAAGTGATTTTTTTTTTTTTTTTTCGATAACTCCTATGTATCCTCCTGCGTAAAGATTATTACATCTACTAATAACGTCTCTCCCGATCGAACCCACACGGATCTTTATTCATGAGTTCCCACCAAATCTTCATCGTATCCTTTGATTGAGCGAAGATAAGACCTAACCTATGTAGTGATGTTACATGAATGTGATGTGGTATGTGGGGTCGGCATCCGTGATTAGAGATGTAATTAGCTATACAAATAAGCTATAATTTGCTGTCTTACACTCTTGTGGATCCAATTACTAACTCCATTTTGGCCACCATATAAGACTCAATCTTTGTTGGGGTGGGGTGGGGGGGGGTTCAGGATTTCAAACCTTTACTCGATCAAAAATGCTCTTCAGGATATATGCGAGTTGGTGAAAATTTGGTAAGAACTTATACTGAATAGCATCTGTGTGAGCTCGATTCGGGGAGAGATCAAGTATTATTAAATTTCGGGGGTCGAACATAATTGTTCGCTTTTACCCTTAGGATCTAACAGTCGTCAAAGAAACCTACCATAACACCGACCAAAGTGTATGCATATCCGCGGTTTATGCATTTATTGGTGGCGTGATGAGGAAATCAAACTGCTGTTTGTTCTACGGGCAGTTATCGTAAACTTGAAAATTGAGTTCAAAAAAATAAGGCCCCATTTTTCTATCAATCACTTTTTTCATCTTTTTTTTGATGATAGATAGGAACCCGATCCGCTATTTTCTTGCCAAACCCTAAATCAATCACGTCTTTTTTTCATCTTTTCGTCTTTATAAAAAGGGTCATAAAAATCGAAAGAAACATATGCTAAAAGAATTTGGATAATAATCATTCATAATTTTGCGGATGTAATACAAACTTATAAGATATTTAATTAAGCCAGTAAATAATAATGTGCGAGTATGAATAGCCTTTTATAAGAACTACTTAATAAATGTGAAAGAGCTTACTATACTGTAACAAAATAGCTCACAAGTAAAATTGAACTTGTATTCGAATATTAAACGTCAACAAATATTTCAAAAAACATTTCAAGTGTTTGATTGAAAATCCAAGACGATGAGATTTTCATTAAAGATCAGATTTAACCGTATGAAAGAATGACACCAAAGATAATGAAGGGGGCTGCTGCTTGGGCTGTTTAAAGTATTTAACTGTTAATCAAGAAAAGTATCGACAAATTTTCACCACAAATTGGAAAATCCAAACTGACGGCTGCCTAAAAAAGACTTTGACCCTTGTGTTTTCTCCATAGTACCCTCTTTGTTACGACACTCCCGCTAAACAATAATAGACCCTGAAATACCCTGGCCATGTCCGAGTGGTTAAGAGGAGCTGGTAATTCGTACTGTCTTTTCAGCCGAGTTGTTTTGATTCCCGGCTAAAGCAATCATATTTGCTTCAGTCGTAGATCAATCAGGGGATGTTGTTCACCTTTTGCTAGGCCAAGGGACATTTGGTGATGGTAAGTCTAGAATTAGTCGAGTGTAAGTCGATTATAAAAAATAAATAATAGACCCAAAAAGGCATAAAGTGGTTCCAGAAAAATAAATAAATAAACAAATAAAAAATAATGGACCGAGAAATTGGTAAAAATATGCACCATTCGGACGAGGAAAGAATTAAGAAACATCATCTTTTTCGAAAACCCACACACATCATCTTTTTCGAAAACCCACACAATAATGTGAATGGCCAACTAGAATTGAGCTAACAGGTCAACCAAGTGGCCCATACCCTGCTGAAATTTCCCAAGAAAGAGATTGGAAAAATTAAGAATAGTTGTATTTTTTTTTATCAATTCGTATTACATTGGAGAAATTAACAAACAGCCGCCTTGTGTAGGTCAACCAATAATGGATTCAAAAATCTAGCAATTAAACTTGGGCATTTCATTGCCTTTCTACCCAAAAACCTCACCACAGAATCATGATCAGAAACAGAGGATTTTTACAAACCTTTCTTCATTTCTTGATCATATTGATATTTTGTCGTCTCCCCCGTGATGGGTTTTGCCTGGAAACAGACACCATTAACGCCACTCTGGTTCTTAGAGACCCAGACACCATACATTCTACGGGCAATCAGTTCACCTTGGGATTTTTCACTCCAAACGGCACCACGAGACGGTATATGGGCATATGGTACTACGTTTCTCCATCATCCGTCACGTGGGTCGCCAATCGCGAAAACCCACTCAACGATTCAGAAGGAACTGTCTCGATTTCCCCCGACGGAAATATCGTACTCCGAAACGGGGAAAATCAGGTCATCTGGTCAACGAACGCCACGTCTTCTCCGGCGAACGCGACGACGACAGCTCAGCTAATGGATTCTGGAAATCTCGTGCTCAGAGACAGTTTAACCGGAGGCACATTATGGGAGAGCCACAGGCACCCAGTCGATTCGTTTCTGCCGACGATGCGAGTGAGTCACAACCCTAGAACAGGGGCGAGAAGTGCCCTAAATTCGTGGCGGACGTTTTCGGATCCGGGTCGGGGCAATTTCACCTCGGGTCTCCACGCGATCGGAATCCCCCAGATCTACATTTGGGAAAACGGCGTCCCGCGGTGGCGGAGCGGCCCGTGGAACGGCCGGATTCTCACGGGTGTCACGAACATGTACTCCGTCTACGTCGACGGTTTCAGCGTCGCGACGGAGGAAGACGGGACTTCCTATTTCACGCGCAATTTCCGACAACAGTTCACCTCGCGAAATTACCTGAACGCCGATGGGGTTCTCGTGGAGGCGGCCTGGGACCCACCGACGAACAAATGGAACGTGACGTGGACGGCCCCGTCCAACGAGTGTGATCTGTACAACAAGTGCGGTCCGTCTGCTCTCTGTTTTATCGAAAATACGCCGATTTGTAGCTGCTTGAGAGGGTATGAGCCTAGGAATAGAGGGGAATGGGATAGAGGGATTTGGAGTGGGGGTTGTGTGAGGACGACATTATTGCAGTGTGAGAGAGATGATAATGCTACTGATAGACATAGAGAGGATGGATTTACTAGGCTAACGTTAATAAAAGTGCCCGATTTTATGCAGTGGTCGTCTGGGATTGAAACCGAATGTGCTAGCTTGTGTTTGAGGAATTGTTCTTGTTTGGCATATGCTTATGATCCGGGGATTGGGTGTATGTTTTGGAGTGGAACCTTAATCGATGTTCAGCAATTTGCGCGTAATGCTGGTTCGGATTTCTATGTTCGTGTTGCGTATTCGTTGGTTGGTAAGATTTGTTTGCTCTAGCAATTCACTCTTTAATAAGTTCTTGGTTAGCAAATTTAGTCCTCTTCCACTTGTGGCAGTTTTGGTCCTTGATGATATCAACGTAGCATTTTCAGTCATATATATGTCTTTGTTGTTTGCATTATTACACCAATTCAGACACAGAGATTTACAGGGTAGGTCAATCTTAAACATAGCTTACTTGTGCAAAGGTCCCATGTCTATTTTCTAGTTGGTCATATGCATATTAGGTATTGGGGCATTTAAGGGTATTTTGGGAATAAACAAACTATGTAAATGCCTATTCGGGACCAAAATTGCACAAACTAGGAACTTATGAGACCAAAACTGCACAAAATCAAAACTCAGCAGACTAGAATTGTGAAAAATAAAAACGGGACGAAAATTATTACATCGGATACTTACAGGACCAAAATTGGCAGCCCTGGATAGTTATTGGACCAATTTTGTAATTAAGCCTAAGTTCTTTGATGTTCATTTAATACTTACTTGTGGAATATGTTCACTCTTGTTTCTTTATAATACTACGTTCACATTTACTAGATTACATTTCCAAATGAACATTTACTAGATTACATTTCCAAATAGGTCTAATAGTAATCAATTGAACTGAATAGGTTATTCTATTTTGTTGGTATGTGTAAACAAATCTGTTGTCATATATTAGAATGTTTGTCTTGTTTCAGATCAGTCATTAAGAGGATGTTTTTTTTTTTTTTATTTCAGATAAGGAGAAAAACAATAAAGTAGTTATTATAGTTTCGGTGATTGCCAGTTTGGTTGCTGCCTCAATTTGCCTATTTTTGGCTTGGTGGACTTGTAAACGAAAAGGTATGATTTTTTTAGATGTGGGTTTTTTTTAGTATAGAAAATGTTATGCAGGTATATCTGACAATAGATATTCATTTTTCCTTTTGAAATAGGCAAAAAAAAGAGCTCAACTTTTTCAAGGGGAGAAAAAAGCATATCCGACTCGAGTGAAATTGTGCTTCGAAGTGACATGGATAAGGTTAAGATAGAAGAGTTGCCATTGTACAGTTTCGAGATGTTAGCAACTGCAACAAACAATTTTGATTTGAGCAATAAGTTAGGGATGGGTGGTTTTGGTCCAGTTTACAAGGTGAGTATATATTTTTGTTTCGTCGTGTCATTTATTTTACAGCCGTGTCCTAAAAATGCTGTCTGCTGGTAGGGAAATTTGGCGAACGGAAACATAATCGCGGTAAAGAGGCTTTCAGCAGCATCTGGACAAGGCTTTGAGGAATTTATGAATGAAGTGCTGGTGATATCTAAACTCCAGCATCGGAATCTTGTTAGGCTATTTGGATGCTGTGTCGAGAAAGAAGAAAAAATGCTGATCTATGAATACTTGCAGAATAGAAGCTTAGATGTCTTTCTCTTCGGTCAGTTCATTTCTGTTTGATACACATTCCAATCTACGAAGATGATTAAGTTTTTCGTTTTAATGTGGTGTTTGTTTCACCTGTACAGACAAAACACAAGAAGTTCTTGATTGGAGAAATAGATTCAATATCATGGAAGGTATTGGCAGAGGGCTACTATACCTTCATAGGGATTCCAGATTAAGAATAATTCATCGAGACCTGAAGCCGAGTAACATATTGCTAGATTTAGATTGGAATCCGAAGATTTCGGATTTTGGTATGGCGAGAATATTTGGAGGCAACCAAGATCAAGCCAACACTGGAAAAGTCGTTGGAACATAGTAAGTACATTCACATTGAATTGCCCCCCATTTTAATATATAGGGATAATTACAAAAACAACCCACGAGGTTTGGGGTGATTACAAAAAAACCCAGAGAAGTTTCAGAATTACCAAAAACACCATGAAGTTTGATTCTGCCGTAAATGTAAGGTGATAACTCTAATATTTTTACAAATGTAAATGGGGTGTTTGAATTGTTTTCGCTTATGAATGAGGTAAACTGTAATACAAAATCAAGTTTCAAGGGCATTTTTTTAATTTTCAATTTTTTTTGGGTTTTTGTGTAATTACCCCAAACCTCAAGGGTAGTTTTTGTAATTATCCCTCATATATATATATATATATATATACTGTGATTGCTAACTAACTTTAACTGTCTTGCAGTGGGTATATGGCCCCAGAATACGCGATGGGGGGCAGATTTTCGGAAAAATCTGATGTTTTTAGCTATGGGGTTCTTGTGTTGGAGATCATAAGTGGGAAAAGGAACACTAGCTTCTACAACGATGAGTTTTCATTAGGCCTTTTGGGATATGTAAGCCATAATGATTCAATTCTGTTTCGGAAATCTTCACTTATTCGGTTATTTTTCGCATGTCAATTGATTTCGCCAGGCTCAACTCTAATTTTTATGTCTTTTTTCGCCCGTCCAGGCCTGGAAACTGTGGAACGAAAACAATGTGGAGGACTTAATCGATAAGAGAATATCAGATCCAACTTTCAAGACAGAGATCATGAGATGCTTGCACATAGGATTGTTGTGTGTCCAGGAATTCCCCATTAACCGGCCCAACATGTCAACGGTTCTCTCAATGCTCAGCAGTGAAATTGTGGACCTGCTGGTGCCAGAGCACCCGGGTTTTACAGACAGGTGGATCCGTTCTCATGTCGGATCTTCTTCTTCGACCCAAACCCGTTCGGCCAATAATATCACGAACACAATGCTGGAGGGGAGATGAGTTTAATAGCTCGAAATTCATAGTCAGAATTCTCTAGATGTTCGATAATCACGAACAGAAAGGAGAAATTAGTACCTGGTTAGCATATAGGGTTGTGTGTGTGTTTTTTTTCCTTATATGTAAATATAAAAGTAAATTTTCCTCAAAGTGATGTACAAAAGGGATTGATCCACCTTGCAAGTTTGTAATTATCAGTCACTGTGTGATAGATAAATTATTTTCAGGCTGGGAATTGTGATTAAGAGAAATCTATAAAATAGGCTATTTTTCAGTTAGCCATATAGTTTTTCTATAGTCCCGTGTTCAGAATTTTGGATTGAATAATTGGAAATTTGAAATTCAAATCAAAGGCTGCATCAGCTTTGTCGGCTGACTTAGCAATATTTTACTATATACCTTTTTTTTTAAATAACACTAAACAATAACAATCATTAAAATTAAAGCCTAAGATGTAAAATGATAGGCAGTATAATATAAAATTAACTTTGACAAAATAATCATATCAAAAACAATATGACACAGACATGACTGTTACTACATGGATTGCGGCTACAAGTTGAAGGGAAGGAACAGAAGAGAGGGGAAGGCGCGAGGAAGAGAGGAAAAAAGAATGAAAAAGAAGAGAGAAAGAAAACGGGGCAGAGTGAGGGAAGGCTTTTTACGAGGAAGAGATAGAAGAAAATTTAAAAAATAAGGAAGAACATAGAAAGAAGAAAATGCTGTCAAAAATTACATTGGCGCAAAAGCGTGCGCTCTTCAAAAAGAAAAAAAAATAAATAGAAAGCGCATTTTGCACCGCTTTTTTGGGCTGGATTTTAAAAAAGAAAAATAAAATTGGAAACAGCGTTGAAGAATAGATTGATCTTTCATCTATTTTGAAAAATACTTCATTAGACACGGTACTTTGTTAACAGTTTTTTTTATTTAATTAAATTAGCATTTCAATTTACATCTAGAACTCCGTGTTGATTTTTTTATTTATTTTTTGATTACGAACTCCGTGTTGAATGAAACAGGAGTTGTGATATATATTAATTTAGTTTAAAATTACAACGACTTATACCAAAGTAGTCAGTCTATATTCTCTTTGACATTCTTACATATAACAATACGATATAAGATAATTACCAAAAAACCCCAAATGGTTTGGGTTAATTACAAAAAAACCCAGAAAATTTTGTTATTACAAAATTATCCTTTAAGTTTGATTTTGTCTTAAATTTAAGAGGTGACTGTAATAACTTATAAATATAAGGGTAATTTTTAAAATATTTTTGCTTGTGAGGAGAAAATATAAAATGAAATCGGACTTCAAAATTTTCTTTTTGTAATTTTCAAATATCTCTGGATGTTTTTGTGATTAGCACAAAACTTAGGGATTTTATTTTTAATTATCCCTATGATATAACAAAACTGGAAAGCTTATTTGAATTTTCTCCATAATCCACGAACTTATCAACACATTTACAACTGACAGTTGTGTAACAAATGACTTTGACTCTCAGAGTTTTCTCCATAATCCACTCTTTATTATTCAGTGGTTCTAGTCATCAACATTCGAATACAGAGGTGTAAGTGAGTCGAGTCGAGTTGAACACAATATTATTTAAGTTTGTTTGAATTTTAACCGAGCTTCAAAAATTGTGTTTGAGCTTGATTTGATTATTAATTGAATCGAGTTCGAACGAACTTTAGTCGAGCCGAACACGAATCGAGCTCGAGTAGCTTGATAGTTTTACACATAATTTATTCTTTTTTTACTAATCGAACGAAAAAATATAGTCAAGCTTGGTTACGAGCTTTTAAACTCGATTTCGAATCGGGTATCAAATAACTTTGTTCGTTTTTCCGCCCTAATCAAATAAAGAAAGAAAGTTTCAATCATTTTGAGAAAAGTCACATTTTTTCTTTAAAGAAAATTCACATAATAATGTGAATGGCCATCTAGAATTGATCTAAAGGTCAACCTAGTGGCCCATGCCCTTATGAATTTTTCCAAGAACGAGATTGGAATATTTTTTAAGAATGGTTGTTTTTCTTTATCAATTCATTTTACATAGGAGAAATTAAGAAATAGCCGCCTTGCCGTGTAAAATGCATGGATTCAAATTTAGCAATTAAACTTGGGAATTTCATTGCCTTTCGCCCCAAGAACCTCACCAGATACATAAATCATGATCAGAAACAAATATTTTTTACAATTCTTTCTTCATTTCTTGATCATATTGATATTATTTCTGCCCCGTGATGGGTTTTGCCTTGAAACAGACACCATTAACGCCACTCTTGTCCTGAGAGACCCCGAGACAATACGTTCGACGGGGAATCAGTTTATCTTAGGATTTTTCAGTCCAAATGGCACAACGAGACGGTATATGGGCATATGGTACTCCTTTTCTCCATCAACCGTCACCTGGGTCGCCAATCGGGAAATCCCTCTTAACGATTCAGATGGAGCTGTTTCGATTTCCTCGGACGGGAACATCGTACTTAGGAATCGAGAAAATCAGGTCATCTGGTCAACAAATGTTACATCTTCTTCTTCGGCGAACACAACAATTACTGCCCTGTTGCTGGATTCTGGAAATTTAGTACTCAGAGATGCTTCGATGGGAGGTATGTATTGTAAAATCCCCAATTTTCTATATAAAACTACACATGATATTTAGTTTTGTTAAAGGCGGTGAGTATTAGCAATTCTTTGGGGTCATAAAAATATTCAAATTAAATACAGAAACAGATTAAGATGAACATATATGATTGTATTCAGTAGCAATAGTTTGCACTGTCAAAGTTTTATTGGTGGAGTTCTTTTCCCAAGTCTCTCGAGTCAATAGCTCAATAATCAATGGCACGTAATTGAATATTACACAATAAAAACATTTAATTAGGATAAAGTAGTATAGAGAATAACCTCACCTTAATATACGGTTGCTTCGTGCGGTGGATGCAAGGTGAATGCCTAGTATTCAATCTCCTCACATCATGTAATGAAATTAATCTTTCTTTAGTATTTTTCTAGTGTATCTTTATTTATATTCCATATAAAGAAATTTCTTTGTCTAGTTAAGTCATTATTTTGTAATAGTATACCCTTAATTTGGTTTGTAAACTAAGTCATACATAACTTAGATGCCTAGTATTCAAATGTAATGGTGGGACTGTTTTCACAAAAAAATCGTTTCTATGGGAATGTTGTGCATAGGTGGGACTAAATTGCAACTGGCAAAAATATGTTGGACTAAATATCCGATTTTCTATGTGTCACGTGCGCTGCACTTGAAGTCTCTGTTAATTTTTAGATGACAATAGGTTAAAGTTGCAACTTATATACAATGAATTATCCTTGTTGCAAAAAATTATAGGATTGTTTTTATGAAGTATGAGACTAAAGTTGTGACAAGCAAAATACTATAGCTTCGTTTGGTTCAAACTTTTGGAATGAGCTTGATTAATTTCCACCAGCATTATTGGCCTAATTCCATGAATATAATAAGGTTTAATAATGTATTTGATTGAGTGATTGAGATATTGGAATGTAAGGATTGTCTATTAATGTGTTTGGTTCAACAGAGGTTGTAATAATCCAACAAGTGTTGTTTTACCATATCGCCCTTATTTTAGAATATCAATTCCAAAAATATGTCTGTTTAGATAATTTCAGCTCCCAACCTAATGGGCTATATTGCTCATCCCACCATTGGGGTGAGATATGTAAAAACTTATTGGGCATGATAACTTACCGGGCCAGAGCAAAATACAGAGTTCTTTTGGCTTGAATCAAACATCACAATAGGAATGAAGTAATAAATGAAATAATATAAAAGTGAGCGACATCACTCCTATTAATCCCAACCAAACGAAGCCTATGAGACTAAAAGTGAAATTTTATCGGTCATGTTCATGTAATCATGTTGTTTCCGTAAGAATTTCACTAATATTTTTTTGCTAACAATCATTATTTGATTTATTTAATTAATCAGCAAAGTCAAAATCCCTAAATCATATAATTAGGGATTGCAAGCCCCAAATCGACTCCCGCTGTTAAAGCACTACTCCAATCCTAAATTAATCTTGTGGCTGTTACAGGTACATTATGGGAGAGTCACAAGCACCCAGTGAACTCGTTTTTGCCGACGATGAGAGTGAGTCACAACCCGAGAACAGGCGCAAGAGTTGGCCAAAATTCATGGAGAACAGTTCAGGATCCGAGTCGGGGCAATTTCACTTCGGGTCTGGACGCAACAGGCATTGCTCAGATTTACGTTTGGGACAACGGCGTTCCGAGGTGGCGGAGCGGCCCGTGGAACGGCCGGATATTTACAGGGATTGAAAACATGTATTCTGTGTACATCGACGGATTTATCGTGGCAACTGAGGAAGATGGGACTACCTATCTTACACGGAATGTGCGGCAACAGTTTACATCGATAAATGTCTTGTATGCTAATGGGACTCTTGTGGAGGTAGTTTGGGAACCGCCGAGAAATGATTGGAACGTAACGTGGGCAGTCCCGGGTAACGATTGTGATTATTACAATAAGTGCGGTCCATTTTCTCTTTGCTATATTGAAGACACGCCGATTTGTAGTTGTTTGAGAGGGTATGAGCCTAGGAACAGAGGGGAATGGGATAGAGGGATTTGGAGTGGGGGTTGTGTGAGGAGGACATTATTGCAGTGTGAGAGAAATGATAATGCAACTGATAGAAACAGAGAGGATGGATTTACCAGGCTAACTTTAATAAAAGTGCCCGATTTCATGCAGTGGTCGGCCGGGGAAAAAACTGAATGTGCAAGCATGTGTTTGAGAAATTGTTCCTGTTTGGCTTATGCACATGATCCCGACATCGGCTGTATGTTTTGGAATGGAACCTTAATCGATGTTCAGAAATTTGCGAGTAATGCTGGTTCTGATTTCTATGTTCGTGTTGCCTATTCGTTGGTTGGTAAGATTCATTTGCTCTGGCAAAGCTCAAATCAATCTTTAAAACGTTCCTTATTGTTCCTGTTGATACATACTTTTGGAATGTGCTATGAATCTTGTTTCTTTACTTCACTCTGTAATAAGTTTTTTATTGTTCATTTAGTATCTACTTTTGGAATGTGTAACTCTTGTTTCTTTTATATAGCCTGTTCAATAGATTATAATAGTACTCAATAGATTATACTGAAAAAGGAATTGCAATCAACTGAACTTAATGAGTTATTCAATTTTCCTGTATGTTTAACCAAACCTATTGTCATTAACTAGGATGTTTGTCTTGTTTCAGATTAGTAATTAAGAGGATGTTTGTTTTGTTTCAGATAAGGAGAAAAACCATAGAGTGGTTATTATAGTTTCAGTGATTGCCAGTTTGGTTGCTGCCTCGCTTTGCTTGTTTTTGGCTTGGTGGGTGCGTAAACGAAAAGGTAACATTTTTTGTTAGATGTGGGTTATTACTTATTATATAGAAAATGTTATGCACGGCCAGGTATATCTGACAGTAGATATTGATTTTCCTGTTGGTATAGGCAAAAAAAGGAGCTCAGCATTTTTAAGGGGAGAAAAAAACCTATCTGATTCGAGTGAAATTGTGCTCAAGTGACATGGATAATGTTAGTATAGATGAGCTGCCATTGTACAGTTTTGAGACGTTAGCAACAGCAACAAACAATTTTGATTTGAGCAATAAGTTAGGGATGGGTGGTTTTGGTCCAGTTTACAAGGTGAGTATATATTTTTGTTTCGTCGTGTCATTTATTTTACAGCCGTGTCCTAAAAATGCTGTTTGTTGGTAGGGAAATTTGGCGAACGAAAACATAATCGCGGTAAAGAGGCTTTCAGCAGCATCTGGACAAGGCTTTGAGGAATTTATGAATGAAGTGCTGGTGATATCCAAACTCCAACACCGGAATCTTGTTAGGCTATTAGGATGTTGTGTCGAGAAAGAAGAAAAGATTCTGGTTTATGAATTCTTGCCGAATAGAAGCTTAGATGTTTTTCTCTTCGGTCAGTTCAATTCCATTTAATAATTTATTCCAATTTGCCATCACACATCATTATTCTACACAATTTTCGTTTTAACGCGTTTCTCATTCACATGCGCAGATAATAAACATGATGTTCTTGATTGGAAAAAACGATTTAATATCATGGAAGGTATCGGCAGAGGGTTATTATATCTTCACAGGGATTCCAGGTTAAGAATAATTCATCGAGATCTGAAGCCAAGTAACATATTGCTCGATGAAGATTGGAATCCGAAGATTTCAGATTTTGGTATGGCAAGAATATTTGGAGGCAACCAAGATCAAGCCAACACAAAAAAAGTCATGGGAACATAGTAAGTACATTCAAATTGATTTGGCCCAATTGATCAAAAAAATAATAATTTTTTAAAACTAAATTGGCCCGCGTTATATTTTATATAAAGTGATTGCTAACTTACAGAACTATACTGCAGCGGGTATATGGCCCCAGAATACGCGATGGGTGGCAGATTTTCAGAAAAGTCTGATGTTTTTAGCTTCGGGGTTCTCGTGTTGGAGATTATTAGTGGGAGAAGGAACAGTAGCTTCTACAATGATGAGTTTTCTTTAGGCCTTTTGGGATACGTAAGCCACGCTTCAATTCTGTTTCAGAATCTTCAATTAGTCGATTATTTTTCTCATCTAAATGAATAAGACAGTCTCAAGTAGTCTCAACTCTAATTCTATTAACATTTTTAACCCTCTCCAGGCCTGGAAATTGTGGAACGAAGACAATGTGGTGGATTTGATAGATAAGAGAATATTGGATCCAGCTTTCGAGACAGAGATAATTAGATGCTTGCACATTGGATTGTTGTGTGTCCAGGAATTCCCCATAAACCGCCCAACATATCGACGGTTCTCTCAATGCTCAGCAGTGAAATCGTGGACCTGCAGTTGCCAGAGCATCCGGGTTTTACAGACAGATGGATCCGTTCTCATGTCGGATCTTCTTCTTCGGCCGAACCCGTTCGCCAACAATATCACTGACACACCGCTGGAGGGGAGATGAGTCCAACTCCTCCAAATTCATATAATCACGAACAGAAAATAGAAATTAGTACCTGGTTAGCATATAGAGCTGAATTTATTCTTTTTTTTGATTTGTAAATATGATTGTAAATTTTCTTCAAGTGATGACAGAAAAGAAATTATGTTCTCAGTTGGAACAAAAAATCCAATGGTTTGGGTTAATTGCAAAAAAGCCCAGAAGTTTTTGAAATTTATGAAACCATCTTTGAAGTTTGATTTTGTTAGAAATTTATGAGAGTAATTGTAATAATTTTATAAATATAAGGGTAATTTTGAAATATTTTTTCGTTTACAAACGGGGAAAATATAAGATGAAGTTAATTTTCTTTCAAATGCTCTGGATGGTTTTGTGATTAGCCCAAAACTCAGGAATTTTATTTTTAATTATCCCTATGATGTAACAAAACTGGAAGAAGCTTCCATGTTCCAACCATTGACAAAGAAAAGATATTGCAATTTGTACTCTACCAAGAGAAATGCAAGAAAGAAAAAAGAAAAAAAAATCTATATTTTTTTCTCTCACGAACTTATCAACACATTTACAACTGACGGTAGTCTAACAAATGACTTTGACTCTCAGAGTTTTCTCCATAATCCACTATTTATTATTCAGTGGTTCGAGTCATCACCATGCGAATGCAGGGGTGTAAACGAGTCGAGTCAAGTCGAGCCGAACATAGTATTGTTCAAGTTTGTTTGAATTTTAACCAAACTTTAAAAATTATGTTTGAGCTAGGTTTGATTATTAATCGAGTCGAGCTCAAATGAGCTTTAGTCGAGTCGAACACGAATTGAACTCGAGTAGCTAGATTGTTTCACACATATTTTATTCTTTTTTTTACTAATCAAGTCGAGTTTTACATCTTATTTGTTTGGTTATGAACTTTTGACAATCGATCTCGAATTGAGTATCGATTAGCTTTGTTCATTTTTCAGCCTTATTCGAATGAAGAAAGAAAATTTCAATCATTTAAGAAAATTCACATTCTTTCTTTTAAGAAAATTCCCATTATAATGTGATTGGCCATCTAGAATTGATCTAAAGGTCAACCAAGTGGCCCATGTCCTGCTGAAATTTTCCAAAAACGAGAATTGGGAAAAAAAATTAAGAATAAATGTTATTTTCTTTATCAATTCATTCTACATATATGGAGAAATTAAGAAATAGCCGCCTTGGCATGTAAAATGCATGGATTCAAATTTGGCAATTAAACTTGGAAATTTCATTGCCTTTCGCCCCAAGAACCTCACCAGATACATAAATCATGATCAGAAACAAATATTTTTCACAATTCTTTCTTCAATTCTTGATCATATTGATATTATTTCTGCCCCGTGATGGGTTTTGCCTGGAAACAGACACCATTAACGCCACTCTTGTCCTTAGAGACCCCGACACCATACATTCGACGGGGAATCAATTTATCTTAGGATTTTTCAGTCCAAATGGCACCACAAGACGGTATATGGGCATATGGTACTCCTTTGCTCCATCAACCGTCACCTGGGTCGCCAATCGGGAATTCCACTCGACGATTCGGAAGGAACTGTTTCGATTTCCTCGGACGGGAACATCGTACTCAGAAATGGAGAAAATCAGGTCATCTGGTCAACGAACGTTACATCTTCTTCGGGGAACACAACAATTACTGCCCAGTTACTGGATTCGGAAATTTAGTACTCAGAGATGCTTCCAGGGGAGGTATGTATTGTAAAATCCCCAATTTTCTAAATAAAACACACACGATAATTAGAAATACAAGTTTCAACATTTCAGTAGCAATAGTTTGCACTGTCAGAGTTTTACCGGTGGAGTTCTTTTCCCAAATCTTCGAGTCAATAGCTCAATAATCAAATATACAGTGCTTCGCATGTGCGATAATACACATAATCATTTAATAAGAATAAAGTAGGATAGAGAATAACCCCACCTCAATATGAAGTCGTGCGATAAATACAAGGTGAATGCCTATTGTATTCAATGATCCTCATATGAAATTAATTTTTTATTTAGTATTTTTTTGATAAGAGATGTAATATACATGAGGAGGATATTTTAATCTTATTAGTAAGCTTTCTTGCATTGAATTTTATTTATTATGCTCATTTCTTGTCAAGTCATTATTTTGTAATAATATACTCTTAATTTAGTTTGCAAAAGTCATACATAATGTAGATGCATGTACATGTAATTCAAATGTAATGGTGGGACTGCTATTGTAAAAATATTGTTTTTATGGTACTGTTGTGCAGAGGTGGGACTAAATTGCAACCGGCAAAAACATGTTGGACTAAATATCCGATTTTTTATGTGTCATGTGTGATGTATTTGTAGTCTCCGTTAATTTTTAGACGACAATGGTTAAAGTTGCAAATTATATACAATGAACTATTCTTGCTTAAGATAATTACTGGACAGTTTTTACAAAGTACGAGACTAAAGTTGTAACAAGTAGAATATTATGGGACTAAAACTGCAATTTTCTCGGTGGTGTTCATGTTGTTTTCGAAAGAATGCCTAACATGCATTATTTGATTTATTTAATTAATCAGCAAAGTCAAAATCCCTAAATCATATAATTAGGGATTGCAAGCCCCAAATCGACTCCCGCTGTTAAAGCACTACTCCAATCCCTAAATTAGTCTTGTGGCTGTTACAGGTACACTATGGGAGAGTCACAAGCACCCAGTGGATTCGTTTTTGGCGACGATGAGAGTGAGTCACAATCCGAGAACAGGCGCAAGAGTTGCCCTAAATTCATGGAGAACAGTTCAGGATCCGGGTCGGGGCAATTTCACTACGGGTCTGGACGCAACAGGGATTCCTCAGCTTTACCTTTGGGAAAACGGCGTTCCGAGGTGGCGGAGCGGCCCGTGGACCGGCCGGATTTTTACGGGGATTGAAAACATGTATTCTGTGTACATCGACGGATTTCTTGTGGCAACTGAGGAAGATGGGACTTCCTATCTTGCACGGAATGTGCGGCAACAGTTTACATCGATAAATATCTTGTATGTTAATGGGACTCTTGTGGAGGTAGTTTGGGATCCGCCGAGAAATGATTGGAACGTAACGTGGGCAGTCCCGGGTAACGATTGTGATTATTACAATAAGTGCGGTCCATTTTCTCTTTGTTATATTGAGGATACGCCGATTTGTAGTTGTTTGAGAGGATATGAGCCAAGGAACAGAGGGGAATGGGATAGAGGGATTTGGACTGGGGGTTGTGAGAGGAGGACATTATTGCAGTGTGAAAGAGATAATAATGCAACTGATAGAAACAGAGAGGATGGATTTACCAGGCTAACTTTAATAAAAGTGCCCGATTTCATGCAGTGGTCGGCTGGGGAGAAAACCGATTGTGCAAGCATGTGTTTGAGAAATTGTTACTGTTTGGCTTATGCACATGATCCCGGCATTGGCTGTATGTTTTGGAATGGAACCTTAATTGATGTTCAGAAATTTGCGAGTGATGCTGGTTCTGATTTCTATGTTCGTGTTGCCTATTCGTTGGTTGGTAAGACTCATTTGCTCTGGCAAAGCTCAATTCAATATTTGAAACGTTCCTTATTGTTCATGTTGATACATACTTTTGGAATGTGCTCTGTAGTAAGTTTTTATTGTTCATTTAGTATCCACGTTTGGAATGTGCAACTCTTGTTTCTTTTATATCGCCTGTTCACATTTATCAAATATTATGCTTAGACTGAAAGTCATCATCCATTTCCAAATAGGTCTAAATTCTAATAGTACTCAACTGATTAAACTGAAAATGGAATTGTAATCAATTGAACTGAATGAGTTATTCAATTTTGCTGGTATGTTTAATCAAACCTATTGTCATTAACTAGGATATTTGTCTTGTTTCATATTAGTAATTAAGAGGATGTTTGTTTTGTTTCAGACAAGGAGAAAAACCATAGAGTAGTTATTATAGTTTCAGTGATTGCCAGTTTGGTTGCTGCCTCCATTTGTCTGTTTTTGGCTTGGTGGGTGCGTAAACGAAAAGGTAACATTTTCTGTTAGATGTGGGTTATTACTTTAGTTTTAGAAAATATTATGCAGGGCCAGGTATATCTGACAATACATATTGATTTTCCTGTTGGTATAGGCAAAAAATGGAGCTCAGCATTTTTAAGGGGAGAAAAAAACCTATATGATTCGAGTGAGATTGTGCTTCGAAGTGACATGGATAATGTTAATATAGATGAGTTGCCATTGTACAGTTTTGAGATGTTAGCAACCGCAACTAACAATTTTGACTTGAGCAATAAGTTAGGGATGGGTGGTTTTGGTCCAGTTTACAAGGTGAGTATTTTTTTTTTTTGAAAATTAATTAGTCATCTCTATTACTCTACAAGGGTCCTAAGATGATGATGTTTGTTCGTAGGGAAAATTGGCCAATGGAAACATAATCGCAGTAAAGAGGCTTTCAGCAGCATCTGGACAAGGCTTTGAAGAATTTATGAATGAAGTGCTGGTGATATCTAAACTCCAACATCGGAATCTTGTTAGGCTATTAGGATGTTGTGTCGATAAAGAAGAAAAGATGCTGGTTTATGAATTCTTGCGGAATAGAAGCTTAGATATCTTTCTCTTCGGTCAGTTCAATTCCGTTTGATAATTTATTCCAATTTGCTTCACACTTCATTATTCTACGCAATTTTGGTTTTAAGGTGGTTCTCATTTCACATTCGCAGATAATAAACAAGATGTTCTTGATTGGCAAAAACGATTTAATATCATTGAAGGTATCGGCAGAGGGTTATTATATCTTCATAGGGATTCCAGGTTAAGAATAATTCATCGCGATCTGAAGCCAAGTAACATATTGCTCGATGAAGATTGGAATCCAAAGATTTCAGATTTTGGTATGGCAAGAATATTTGGAGGCAACCAAGATCAAGCCAACACAAAAAAAGTCATGGGAACATTGTAAGTACATTCAAATTTGGCCTAATTGATCAAAAAAAAAAAAAAATTCAAAACTAAATTGGCCCTCGTTATAGTGTTTGCTAACTTACAGAACTATACTGCAGCGGGTATATGGCCCCAGAATACGCGATGGGTGGCAGATTTTCAGAAAAGTCTGATGTTTTTAGCTTTGGGGTTCTTGTGTTGGAGATTATTAGTGGGAGAAGGAACAGTAGCTACTACAATGATGAGTTTTCTTTAGGCCTTTTGGGATACGTAAGCCACGTTTCAATTCTGTTTCAGAATCTTCAGTTAGTCGATTATTTTTCTCATCTAAATTAATAAGGTAGTCTTAAGTCTAATTCTATTAACATTTTTAATCCCCTCCAGGCCTGGAAATTGTGGAACGATGACAATGTGGTGGACTTGATAGATGAGAGAATATCGGATCCAACTTTCCAGGCAGAGATCCTGAGATGCTTACACATTGGATTGTTGTGTGTCCAGGAATTCCCCATAAACCGGCCCAACATATCAACCGTTCTCTCAATGCTCAGCAGTGAAATTGTTGACCTGCAGGTGCCAGAGCATCCGGGTTTTACCGACAGGTGGATCCGTTCTCATGTCGGATCATCTTCTTCGACCCGAACCCGTTCGCCAACAATATCACTGACACACCGCTGGAGGGGAGATGAGTCTAACTCCTTGAAATTCATTGTTAGAATTCTCTCATTATTCGATAATCATGAACATAAAATAGAGAAATTAGTACCTGGTTAGTGTATAGGGTTGTGGTTTTTTTCCTTATTTGTAAATATAAATGTAAATTTTCTTCAAATGATCAAAGTGGTGTACAAAAAGGATTGATCCGCCTTGCAGAAAATAGAAATTAGTACCTTGTTAGCAATAGAGCTGATTTTTTTTTTTTTATTATATTTGTAAATGTGAGTGTAAATTTTCTTTAAGTGATCACAAGTGATGCACAGAAAAAGAATTATGTTCCCAGTCGGAACACTGAATTGACAGTTATTTAAAAAATCACCATATATAGAAAATTTATTTTCAGGTTACGAACTGTGATTGATTTTAATTAAGAGGTATTAAAAATTGGGAATTGAAAATGTAGAATGTAAATTTAGAATGAACTTTTTTTCTCCTGCATTAATTTTTAGAGGTATTGAAACTGTAAATTCTATTATCATCACATTTATGATGAGAAGAAAGTTATGTGATATTTATTCTGTTCGAATTATTAATTTATTATGGTGTCGGTCTTCTTCTTTTTCACGAACCTGCCCTATTTGAATCTTCAGCTACAGGGGAAAAAATGGAAAATAACATTACATGAGATTCAAGGGCTAGACTCGAAAGACGACGACAACAACAACAACAAACTAAACCTTAATCCCACTACGTAGGGTCGACTATACGGATCATATCACGCCATTGTTTACTGTCATAAGCCATATTTTCATTTATTTCTAGGTATAACATGTCTTGTTTAATAGTTTTTTTCCAAGTTTTTTAGGCCTACCTCTGCCTCTTTTGATTTGCGTGAGTGAATCCCTACATTCTAAACGTCGCATAGGTGCATCTAAAGGTCTCCTATAAACATGTCCAAACCATCTTAAACGTGTTTTTCTAATTTTCTCATCTATTGGTGCTACTGTCACTTTGTTTCTAATGTGTTCATTTTTTATTCTATTTAATCTAGTGTGTCCGCACATCCATCTTAACATTCTCATCTCTGCTATCCTAGGGCTAGACTCGAAAGACAAACATGTGAAAATGAGAACTTTTGATAAGCCTTGAAAATTCAATTGTGCCTCATGGAAAATTGACATGGAAGAAATTTAGGTTTGGTGGTGAATGTCAATACCATTTACCGCGACAAAATTGGAAATCCAACTTGACTGCTAAGTCTGCTATACTACACATAACATTGACCCTAAAGAATTCTTAGCCATCACTAATGGAAAAGTCAATTGCTATTAAATAATCAAATTGTGCTGGTAATAGTAATGCTTCTTTGCATATCTACCCCGTATTATGGCTATTTACAAATTACAATCAAACCCCTGAAGAAAGTAAAAATGAAAAGGTAGCCTAAAAATTTCCTAACCAATTTTGATGGATTATATCTGTAGGTTTAATTGCGAAACTGGCCCCATAACTACATGAGGCTAGCAATTTTGGTCATGTACATATTTTAGATAACATTTTTGATCTCCTAAGATTTTGTACAATTTTGATCTCATAAATTCTATGTTGTACAATTTTGGCCCCGCAAATTCTGATTTTATGAGATTTTGATCCCAACCCAGGTATTTTGATATTTCATTTGTTCTCACAATACCCGGATTATTTAATTAAAATACCCAAAATACCTAAAAATCCATATGACCATTAAAAGTTACATGAATAGAATTGCTATTTTGTTAACATCTTCAAAGTCGAAATGTCACGTCAAGAAGTTACACAACTGAAATTGCGAATTACTGAACTAAATTGCAACTGAGCCTTTATCCATATATATGGTTTGCAGGGTCAAACTTTTTATTTTTGATATTAAATTAACCAAAAAAATTGACTTTTGGAAAATTATGTAAAATAGTATGGACCGGGAATAGAAATAGGGTTTCTTTTTCTTTATTATTGATATACATGAAACTAGATATAAATTATTTTCCCAAAACCGGATACTGCATAGGAGAAAGGTCACATACTCCATAAATATCCTGACTACTTTTATTTTCCACTTGAATCAATTTCTCAAATTTTTTAAAAAATATTTTAAATATATATAATATATTATAAATATATACATGGCATTAAATATAATAAAATGACAAAAATCTTTAATTTATTTTATTAATTAGTGTTTTATTAGTTATTTTATATAATTTATATATTTTAAATATTTAAAAATGATTATTTTTAAAAAAATATTATTTTTTTCCAAAAAAAAAAATTGAAACGGGACGGGGATGGGAATTTTTTCCCTGTTTGTCTCACGGGGACGGGACGACGGGTTCCCAGGCGGGTCGCGTGGACGGGGATGGGGATGGCTCCCCGCCCCGCCCGCCCGTGACATCCCCCCGACCGGGAAGTTTCAAATTTGGCTTTCTCTTTATCATAAATTATTTTCGCCAAAACCCGGATACTGCTAGGAGAAAGGTCACTTATTTAAACTCCATAAATATCCTGACTACTTTTATTTTCCACTTGAATCAATTTCTCAAGTTTTTTTTTTTTGAAAAAAATATTTCAAATAATTAATGTATTGAAGATAAAAAGCACCCTAAAAACATATTAATAGAATACCAAAAAAATAAATATTAAATTAAAATAAAAAAAAATGTGTTACTTTGTGTTGAAGCATCAAAAAAAAAGCAATGTCCATGATAGACATATATATGATATATGGTGTGGATTGGATTCTTGCCCTACTGGCTCTTATTTAAATATGGGAAACAGAAGGTATATTCATATTCATGGCCTGGGACGAGAGACGGAAGAATATTTTTTTACTTTCAATTGAAAAAGAATATCGGCCTAGCATTGACACAAACATATATAGTTTGAGACAGATAGAAATTGAAACAACCTAAAAACATAATAAAGTAATTAGAAATTATAAAAAGAAAGAGAGTGAGAGAGAAGATGATAATCGATAGAGAATAAATAATTAATTTAATGTGTTAAATTTAGAAAAATAAAAGAAAAGGAAATAAAAATCTGCAGAAAAGGTGTGGATTGGAGTCTTGTGTTAGAAGCCTTATTATAAAAGCGACCAACCAAATTCATTATTGCATTCCCCGTCCCTTTCTTTCCCCTTCTTAAGAATCGATTCCTTTTCTTTTCTTTCTTTTCAAAATGAAACCCTAATATCTTTCTAGCTCGATCAGGGAAATGGGTTTGAGTTTTTGTTAACTTTTTCATTTGATAGTTCTTTTTTTTTTTTTTTTTTTTTTTTTGTCTCTGAGATATATGCTTGTATGTGTCTAAATTAGGGAAAATAAATTATTTGGTCCCGCAACAGTGTAACTCAAACTATTTTGAGATTTAATCCTCTGGTGTCACCTTTAAATTTTAGTTAACTATTTTTTAAAATTTGTTGGTCTCATATTGATCGAAATTGGTGTAAGTTTAATGAAAATTGTATTGTTTACTATGATAGGTTAAGTGTAAGAATGTCAAAAAATTGGGGATTTTGCGCAAAAAAATGCCGCCAAAATATTATAATATATCTTCAAATTTTTATGTGTCGAGTTTTGGTAATTTGACATGTTTTTTTTTATCAGCAAAGAAAATATATTAATAACTGAGCACAAGGGGTGCCCAAATCCAAAATAACGGTGTACAATTCAACTGCGACCTAAATACAAGTTGGGTTTTAATAACCAGTCCGAATACGATACACAACAAAGTTTCGATTTTTTAGCCCTCAACCAAAGCCACACTCTAACTTTAATGAGTTCCGCGAGTTGAGAAACGGATGTATTTTCCTGTTGGAAGATTCATCTATTTCTAGCGATCCAAATGCTCCAAATCGTTCCAAACCATATTGAATTCCATTCTTGTTTCGCTTTTTTGACATGTTATTTTTTTTGAATTATCGAAATTCCTAAACTTCTTAGATATGTTACTACCCATCAATCATAGTTAGCAATTATAGTAAAATTAAATAATTTCAGTCAAAATTAACTGCTTAGAGGACCATATCTTAAAGTTGTCTAACTTACAAGAGTAAACAACTATTTTCCCTCTAACTCTAGGCGGAGTGTCGGGTGTGTTATATATAAATTTTCCCCAGCAAAATCACCCTGTATTATTTTGGAAGCTCTCGGATTTAGTCTTCAATTCAATCGAAATTACTCGAATATCTCAAGTTAATTGTGGCAAAAAAATTCGGATTTTCGAATCTCCAGCTAAAATTAGGGTTTTCATGACTGATGTAATTCGGATATATTTGATGCAAGAATACTTGAGTTGATTTGAAGTTTCTGGATATACATTGGAAAACCCTAGCTAGCCATGGTATAATATAAGGTGAGAACTAGAATCTTGCTGCCTTCTAGCCCACTTCACTAAAGCTGGTAGCAAAAGAAGATTCCCATATCCCTTAAGACTTCCCTTTGATATATATTCTTTAAATAAAACAAGTGAACATCTTTCTATTCCTTTAAGCTTCTTCGTGGATTTGTGTGCACTTAATTTAATTTGAGTCGTGGAATTATAGTTCAGATATTCCTTGATAATATATTATTCTTTCTTTTCTTTTCAAACAAATGTCTCGCACTTGAACAGATATTCGCTTTTTAATTCTTTCCCAGCTATTAATGCACTTTAATGTAGAGGAATTATGCAACTTTTGAAAGTTGAAAAAAAAAAACCAAAAATAAAGGTTGCGGGGTGCATGGAATTGATACTGGACGCCATTTGAATATTTCATCACGTCCTTTATTGTATTTAAAATGCTAATATGCTCTTTTAAATACTTTTTTACGTGTAAAAAATAATCTATATGGAATCAATCTCACATTCAACGATGAATCTTATCTTTCGGGTGCATGCCCCGTTAAGTATATTGCCTTCAAGTACCAACGCCGTAATGTTAATCATCAAAGTTAGTTAATTAAGTCCATTTTAATTACAGCTAGGACGTTAATGATAATTGAGCATAAACCAATTATGTTTACTCTCTCTCTCTCTCTCTCTCTCTCTCATACAACCCTAATTATATATGTTGAATGACCAATTATAAACTATTAGAGAGGCACGGGGCAAAATTGGCCCGCTTATCAGCCTGCATATAAGGTTGAGTTAAACTTCATTTTTAGAAGCCCATAGAAAACTAGCCCTACTTTGGCCTAGTCTGATAGGACCAACCCAAAATACACATGTAGGATTGAGCTGAGCCACAAAAAATACGCTCAGATGAAATTTTGGGACCGGATCGACTCAACCCATTTTTATGATTTGGCCCGTTGGACCCGATCCGACCCAACTAATTGCTAGCTCTAAGTGCAGACAATTAAAGGTCCTCTTTTTCCGCATATCTCTAGTACCATGTTAAATGATCACCTCATCTTAAAATTTAAGTTATTAAAGAAACAAACCATTAAAATTTATATATTTAATTACTTTAACAAATTAAAGGTCTAAAAACGAAAAGAGTATCAACAATGTAAAGAATGAAAAAGGAAAAGAAAAAAAAAAGTAGTCTAAGAAGAAGAATCATTTGCTCATGTGGTTTTTATTTCATATATAGTGTACCACTCAAGGCTCAAAATTTAATGAAACTAAGGTTCTTTCCCAATACCAATGACCCCTCAATTAACTTCAGAGACCAAGTGATTCCCTTCTCCCAGGACACCATTAAATATAGCCTTTTTCCCCCTTTGCTCTTTGCAACAACTTACCATCCCTTATCTTTTTTCTTTTGCTCTCTTTGTTGCTTTTTTTTTCTTCTTTTTGGCCTTCTCTTCTCTCCAAAACACACACTTTAATTATTCTCTCCCTTCACAAACATCCCTTAATTCCCTTTTCTCCCACCATTCTAGTTTCAAATCAAATAGCCAAAAAAAAAAAAAAAAAAAAAACAGAATCACCCAATTTTTTGTCATGTATTTGGTTTTCCAATAGTGTTATCATTGTAACAACATTTACTAACATTGGCTTATAAGAATACATATAAACCTGAATTAATGATGACATCACCATCAGAACTAAGCTTTGATTGCAAACCCCATATCTACTCCATGCTTCAAAAATCTTTCGGAGAGCATACGTCGGAGCAAACCCTAAAGCTCGAAGAGTTTCTATCCCGTCTCGAGGAAGAAAGGCTCAAGATCGACGCCTTCAAGCGCGAGCTTCCTCTTTGCATGCAGCTCCTCACAAATGGTAATTCAATTTTCCGATTATTAGAATATACATGCATATGCTAAATTTATTTTTTCTTGCCTAGAAGCTGAGAATTACTTTTTTTATCCAGCAATGGACGCGTCGAGGCAACAACTACAGCTACAGAGAACAAACCAACCCGTACTCGAAGAATTTATCCCACTCAAAAACACGATTTCATCTGAAACGGAAAGTGAGGTGAATAATAATATAATTGCTGATAAAGCTAACTGGATGACATCAGCACAGCTCTGGAATCAAGAAATCAGTGAAGGAACAAAAGCTCCATTAACGGCGTCTCATGATCAAGAAACAGAAATCAAGCTGGCTTTGAACGGAAAACAGAGGATTAACGGCGGTGGTGCTTTTCTTCCGTTTTCGTCGTCGAAAGACAGAGTATCGTCGTCATCGTGTGGCGAGGGGTTTCCGGAACTGGCCCTGGCCTCGGCACATAAAGAGGAGATGGAAGATAGTAAAATGATGAATTCATGTGATACGAATTCGAGAAAGGAGAACTCTGGTGGTGGTGGTAATAAGTGTGGAAATAATAATTCTGTTGGTGAGAAAGAGCAAGTTAGTGGATCTGGAAATAGTAATAATACGAGTCAGAGGAAAGCGAGGAGATGTTGGTCGCCGGATTTGCATAGGCGTTTTGTGAATGCTTTACATATGTTGGGTGGTTCACAAGGTAAGAATAGTAAGTATACAAACCTGATATATGATTTTTTTTACTTTAAAATACTGTTTTTAATCTAGAATTGGACATGCGTATAGGATCTTATATTTTATGGTAGTTTTTATATATGTGACAATCGTTCGTGTGGTGGAATACAAGATGAAAACACTCTTTTAAAATAGACAGCGAAAATAATCATGAAGAAATGGGCCCTTGAAATTAGTATATTGTTTTGGCTTTCAATTATATGGCAATTATGATGTTGGGGTTCAGGTTTACTTATTTGCTTATCTATTATCTTTTTTTCATTTTTCTTATGGTGTGTTTATTAATTCTTGCAGTGGCTACTCCTAAACAAATTAGAGAACTGATGAAGGTGGATGGTTTGACCAATGACGAAGTTAAAAGCCATTTGCAGGTTTCTATCTCTTTCTCCTCCTCTAAAAAGCACATCTCATGCTTAATTAATTGCAACTTTAGTCCCTCTAATTCTTAGAAGTTGACAGTTTTAGTTCTGTAATTTTTTAACGTGACAGTTTTAGTTCTTGATAATTTTATCTTTAGTCAAAATACTAATTTCAGTCTGTAACTTTTAACTATTATAAGTATTTTTAGTATTTTAGTTAAAAGATAAGAGTATTATAGGAACAAATGAAATATTGAAGCATCTGTTGGGTCAAAATCAAACAAAATCAAAATCTTATGAGATCAAAATAGTATAAATTAGAACGGACGAGATCAAAGTTGAAGCATCCTGTTGAAATATTTTAGCTTGTAAGATCAAAATTGCACAAATTAAAATTTACGTGATCAAAGTTGAACGGAATCAAAATCTTATGGAATCAAAACTGCTATAAATAATATTTACATGATCAAAATTACTAGCAGTTTTTTTTTTTTTTTTTTTTTGGAAAAAGATAGATTGCCATTAAACCAAAAAGTTTACATCATAGGCCAAGAGGTTCTCCACAAAGCGAGGAGGCTCTCTGCCAAATAATAGTTCGCCTGAGAACGAGCCGCTCGTGCAAGAGAATGAAGAATCAGTATTAGCTTGCCTATTAACATGACAAATCTCAATGTTTCGACACTCCCTAATTAGTGCTTTACATGAGCGGATAATGCATCCAAATTCAGACATATCCGATGTGAATTGATTAAGACTATCCACTACTACTTTTGCATCACTCTCAATTACCACATTCGAAAGTGATAATTCTTTTACCCAGCTTAAAACTTCTTTGAGACACATTGCTTCTGCTATCCGAGCCTCCCATTTCCCAATAACCTGTTTCGAAACACACGAAGTAGCTACTAGCAGTTATGTGACCAATTTTGCAATTAA
This sequence comes from Rehmannia glutinosa, assembly GCA_016081115.2. Lineage (NCBI taxonomy): Eukaryota > Viridiplantae > Streptophyta > Magnoliopsida > Lamiales > Orobanchaceae > Rehmannia > Rehmannia glutinosa. Next base: position 825,985 of record JABTTQ020001223.1, on the reverse strand, counting down.
GTCCATTTTTTTGTAGCATGTTTTTGTACCACACAGACGAGATAACATTATCATTTAAGACTTACAATTTTTTTGTGTATCGCAGAAATACAGACTCCACACAAGAAGGCCCAGCCCAAGCCCACAGTCCACGGTCACGGCGGCGCCCCAAGTGGTGGTCCTAGGCGGCATATGGGTCCCACAAGAATACGCGGCAGCAGCAGCCGCCCACGGCGGCGCGGCACAGGCCGCCGCCCTGTACGGAGCACACGGCCCCACCACAACCCATCACGTTTCCCCTTCTTACTGCACCCCGGCCCCACCTGTGCCGCAGGAAATGTATCCCGCAATAGCGCCGCCACCGCCAAACCCTAACTACCAGATGCACCACCACGCCGCCGCCGTCCACCACCAGCAGATCCACTACTACAATAAGCCTCCGTTGACGCAGAGAAACAGCTCCCCCGAATCGGGTATCCAAGGCGGGGCGGGAGACCCGTCGGAGAGTATTGAAGATGGGAAGTCGGAGAGCGGCAGCTGGAAGGCCGATAGCGGCGGCGAAAATGGCGGAGAGAGGAGAAGGGTAGAAGGGGAAGAGAGTAACGCGAGTGTCGTCACTCTCAAATTCTGAAAATCGTGGGTGCGATTTTAATGTTAGGGTTATTTAGGGCAATGATTGAATTTTTAGATATTGATGAAAGTTCATAACATGGCGCTATGTGAAAAGTGTTTGTTTGGAAATTGGAACCGTCCAATTATGTGCTTTTTGATGTTTTTGGGAAAAGAAAAGAGAATAATATATTTATTTTGACTCCCTTTTGTAGTTCATAAACTTGAACATTTGGATTAATGTAATAATATTAATTAGCTATTTGCCTTTTGAGATTTTTTTTTCGGGACCTTATTTCATACTTGTATTTTTTTTTTTTTACAATGAATATATTTTTTTTGATTTTCAGTGCTATAATGTACCAAGCAGAACATAACATTTTAATTCACTCAAGCTTTTAATACATCTGAATTTAAAGAAAAAAAAAAAACAAAACAGAACAGAAAGTTTAAGTGGAATAACAGTGAGAATAACACGAGTACTTGCAAATTTTTTGCCATTTTTTTTTTATTGTAACTCACTGTGAAGATAACTTCGTAAGTTACGAATATTTTTTTTGACAATAAAAATAATTTTATTAATTAATTCAAACTAACAATACATTGATATAAGACGGAAATAAATCTGCTAAAAACCAAAAAGATGAAACTATGAAAAAATTCACAGTATCTAGCTAGGTTAATAACAAAATTTAAAGCTTACAGCTTTGAAAATTTTATAATACCTAGAATACATATGATTCCGATCTTTAAAAAATAATATTAATATGATGAAGACTATAATATGATTTATCTCTTCCCCTACAAACACTTTGTTCTAAAAAATAATTATCGAAAACTTGCTCGTCTGAATTGCGAAAAAAAGAAATACCGTACCAAAATGGTTACAAATCAAAGTCACATCAAACGGCAAAACCACAAACAACATAAAAATAAATAACTTAGATATATATAGGAAATCACTTATTTATAAAATAAAGTTAAAAAGATGTAAATGGAGGTGATTTCAAGCCAATAACCAATAATGGTCAAAAATCACTCATTAACAATAAAGAACAAGAAAGAGAAGTAAAAGGGTAGTTTCAGAGAAAAAGAGGTTAAGGTTTGAGTTTAAAAGTTTTTCGTAGGTTAAAAATATTTATTCCTTGTATGTGGAGAAGAGAAAACAGGCTTAGTAAGAAAACTTCATTAATTTATATCCTAAAGAATTAAAAAAGAAAAAAAGTTTATATGAAGATACATGAACTGTTAATTTCGTTAATTAACGCATTTAGTATGGGAGTTATGTGATAATCAACTTAATTTGATATACATGTTAGGTATCACAGGATCATTATGAAACTAAATGGATGAATTTGAGAGAAAAATACTAATTCTATTTCACACAAGAACATATTTACAGGAGATTTACAAACTCACAAAAACTCTCAAAACTTTACTCAATCTCTCAAGGATTGATTTTGATCACTCTCAAGGATCTCTCTTCTCTCTATGATATTCCACTAACAAGGGATGATTACAACTGAAGAATGAAACACCTATTTATAGATGGATGTGGGAGGGGTAGGTGGTTGAAGCTTCAACAATGGTGGGCTTATTGGGAAGCTTCATACTTTCCTTGTCAAACTTGATCACCAACTCTTCAAAGATGGATGGCTTCTAGATGGAGGATGTGGTCGAAACCTAAATTGAATTCTTCAATTCTCCTCCACCATATCCTAATCGCATCCTCCGTATGTCTCTCGCATAACTCAAGCTTTTCTCGTGTAACCACCTTCGCCAACATGTCTCGATGGATTCTCCTTTGTGTGGATCTTAACGAGTTTCAACGTTGTCGCTCTATCGCCTCGCGTATCCAATGATATCGAATGTCAATATGTTTTGTACAGAATGGTACATGGAGTTCTTGCTCAAGTCCGCAGCACTCGATCGTCACAATGTACCTTGTAATCTTTTTGCTTAATTCCAAGTTCTTGGAGATAACGCTTTAGCCACAACATTTCTTTACCAACAATGGGCAAAAGAATATACTCTACTGTGGATAAAGCAACACACTTCTCAGATCTTGACCGCCATGAAACAGCTCCCCCTCGCGAAAGTGTAGAGAAATCCTGAAGTTGATTTTCTCGTCAGGATCTCCCGCCATATCTCGATCTCAGATAGCCCTCCAAGACTGGATCACCTCTCCCGTAACAAAGACATATTTTTCGACGTACCCTTCAAGTACTGAAATCCATTTCACCGCTCCCAATGCTCCTTTCCGGGTTAGAGAGAAAACGACTCATCGTTCCCCACTGCGTGAGCAATATCCGGTCTTGTGCACACCATTGCATACATCGACTTCCAATCGAAGAATATGGTACCAATGACATTTCCCGATCTCTTCCTCGGATGAGGGACATGCACTCTTGCTCAACTTGAAATGATTGGCTAATGGAATGCTTTCATGGTTTGGCGTTGTTCATATTGAACCTCTCGAGCACTCGTTCAATATACTTCTCCCGAGATAGCCATAACCTCGGGTTCTTTCGTCTCGAACTATCCGCATTCCCAAAATCAGTTGAGCCGGTCCTAAGTCTTTCATGTCAAAAGACTTCGACAGTTCTTTCTTCAGCTGACTAATCTTTGTTGCATCTTTTCCCACGATCAAAATATCGTCTACGTATAGTAGAAGAGCAACGAAATTTCCATCTGCAAATTTATGAATATAAACACATTCATCTGCATTAGTCTTCTTGTAGCCTTGACTCACCATACACGAGTCAAATTTTGTGTACCACTGCCTTGGTGCCTGCTTCAGACCATACAAGCTCTTCTTGAGCTTGCAAACGAGATTATCACCTGAAATCTCAAAACCTTCTGGCTGCTCCATGTAGATCTCTTCTTTGAGATCTCCGTGAAGAAACGCTGTCTTCACATCCATTTGTTCAAGCTCCAAGTTCATACTTGCTACTAAACCAAGAATAACTCTAATTGATGTCATCTTGACTCGGGTGAAAAAATCATCAAAGTCGATTCCCTTTTTCTTGGAATCCCTTGACTACCAAGCGAGCTTTGTGTTTCACCACTTTTCCGCCATCTCTTTCTTCAAATTGAACACCCATTTGTTTCTTAGTGCCTTCTTCCCTTTCGGAAGTTCTACGATCTCATAAGTATGATTCTTCTGCAGAGATTCCATTTCATCTTGCATTGCTTGCAACCATTTTTCTTTGTCCTTATGAGATACTGCTTTTTGGAAACTCTCCGTTCTCCATCTTCGATGTTATAGGTAATCGGATTCTCGAATATCTTCTAGATGGAATCCGTCGTCTTTCAGACCTACGAACTTCTGGAACAATCTGAGGAGATCCACCATCATTCTGGCTTTCTGATGGTATAGGAACATTTGGTAGAACGGGTTGTGTCTCCCCCTGCTCAACACCTTCTTCTACCTCTTCATATTCTCGCTTCCGTATATCTTCTGGCACTACATCACCGTCTCTCACGACGGTTAAGCTCCGTGCCGCATCCGAGATTTGAGCACCACTATTTGACTTCTAAGACATTGTGGGCTTTTCAATGTCTTCTATTGTCTTACTTTCATGGAACACTACGCCCCTACTTCGATCACCTTCTTCTCCTTTGATCCCATAACCTCGTATCCAAACTCTTCATCTCCATAGCCAATGAAAATGCATGGAGTGGTCCTTGCATCAAGCTTCATCGAGCTCTCTTTGGATACATGTGCATATGCTAAACCTCCAAATACTCTCAAGTGGGAGTATGATGGATCCTTCCTGCACTACGCTTTCCGAACTTCAAAATTGATGCATCGATGGTGATCTGTGATCGTAGCAAGCAACTCGATCGCTTCTCCCCAGAATGGCTTTGGCAACTTAGCCATACGAGCATGCTCCGAACACGTTCCATGATTGTCCGATTCATTCTTTCAAATGACACCGTTATGTTGAGGGGTGCGTGGACTGTTTTCTCATGTCGAATGCCATATGTTTTGCAATAGGCATCGAACGCTTTAGAAGTGTATTCGCCTCCATTATCTCGATCGAAGACACTTGACTTGTTTCCGTTCACGTTCTACCATGACATGAAACAATTTGAAATATTCAAACACCGATCTTTTGTCTTCAGAAATACACCCACAACTTTCGAGAAACATCGTCAATAAATGTCGAAAGTATTTGTTACCGCTAGTGATTCAACCTCCAGGGGGACCGCAAAACATCGAGTGCACCAAACCGAGCAACTCGATCTTCTCGTTAAAGAGAACTAAACGAGACTCTTTGTTGCTTACCAAATAGACAATGATTGCAAGGATCCAAAGTCAGCTTCCTTATCAACATTGATAAGCTCCTTCTTTATCGGGGTAGACAACCCTTTCTCACTCATGTGACCGAGTCTCGATAAGTGTGAATTTTGCATGTGTTTCGATGTGTATTTCGAGCTATAATGATAAGTAAACATGCATATACTGCGCGTTAAATGTTACATATTCACTCCTTGTGGAAAAGATATTACACTTTGCTTATTTTGTAGGATTTTCATGATATTTGAAGCTAATTGAATAAGAATACGAGGAAAGCAAAGTGGAAACACGGAGAATTGAGTGGATATACGAGAAGTGAAGCCTAAAAGAGCGAAAGTTGAGCGTTCACGGAAGAAACATGGGGCACACGGGTTGGGCGTGCCTCAAGACACCACCCGTGCACCCCGTATAAGGTTGATTGAAGGCTGCAAAGATGGCGCGGGGTAGCCCATGCATGGGCGCACCACTCGTGCGCCCTACAGAGAGTCGATATCTCACCGGAGTGGCGCACGGGTAGGCCGTGCTCGACGCACCACCCGTGCGCCCTACTGAGAGTTGGGGTATTCCGCCAGGTGGCGCACGGGTAACCCGTGCGTGGGCGCACCACCCGTGCGTCTGTCACACTGAATCCCATAATCTGCATTAAGCCCTAAACATGATGGGGAGTATAAAAAGGCTTTTGGGGGCGCACACAAGGAATCGGACATATTTTGGGATCTACAACACAAGACAAGGGTCTATTCTTGGAAGAAGACATCAAGGAGACAATCGGGTTGCATCGGAGCTTAAGGAACGGAGATATATCGAGAGATTGTCGACTTTCCTAAGTTTTTCTTGCTTCTCTTTTAGTTTCAATCTTTCATTTTAGTTGTAATGGCTTTGAACAATTTGTTTATGAGTTGTTTAGAAATCATGTGTAGCTAAACTCTTGAGATTTCCGGTTTTGGAAGTAGATTAATGAACTCTTGTTGGATGTTTTAATCTTAGTTGAAGTTATTATCTTAAAGCCTATTTGAGTATTTTGAGCTTATTCTTGTTTTATCACTTGATCAATGATTTAACTTGTTTGATATATTGATTCATAATTCGAGAGATGAGTTTCAATATTAGATCTTGAATACTCGACACAAATATTTGCATGAATCGAGAGGTTTGTAAATATTTGTGAGGATATTTGATCTTTTACACTTTTGGGAGTTGAATGCTTCATGTTGAGTAGAGATGCTAGCATAAGTATTTCAATCTACATTTTATATGCATCTCGAGAGAGAGGATAAAATAGTTTTGTGATCGTCTTATAGGAATATTGATAATAACCTCGCTTTGATTTAATCGGACAACAAGAGGATTATTAATCGAAACCTTAACTCGGAAATCCATTCCATTATCTTGATACTTCTATCATTTGTATTATCTCAATCTTGTGTTTTAGTGATTTAAATTGTCTTTACCTCCACAACAATTATCAAATTTCGATCGTCTAAATAAAAATAAGACTATCTTAGTTCAATACTTAGCACATTAATTTATTAGTCTCCGTGGATACGACCTTGCTTACCCTATTCTATAAACTACACCGTACACTTGCGGTGAAGCTAAAAATAAGGCGAACAAGTTTTTGGCGCCGTTGCCGGGGACTAATACAATTTTTTGGTGCTAATATTGCGATAGATAGAATTATTTTTAATTTAGACATTTTTTATTTTATTTCATTTTTCTTTTGTAAATTCTACTTCTACAATATTTGATTTGTTTCTTTGAGTTGGTATAGGTAGTGCACGAACACCGCTTCGGATGGAGAATGCCAATTATTTCAATAACGAATTTACGCTTATTGGAATAATCCTACTCATACGTACTATTATCCAAATTGGGGGAATTACGAAGATTTTTCATATGCTCACACGGAGAATGTGACTCCAACACCATCAAGCTTCAATGTAACGAATGGGTTTACAAATGCAAAGGCAAAACCATCTTTAGAAGAAGCCCTCATTTCATTCATGAATCAAATGACTTCATTTATAAGTGAGACAAGGAACCGGTTCGATGCACAAGAGGCTAGGATGGACATGATGGAGTTGCAATTGGCCAGTTCGATAAAAAATCTTGAGACTCAAATGGGCCAATTAGTTACAATTGTTAGTAAGCAATACCAAAAGAGCCAATTTTCAAGCACCACTGAAGCCAACTCGAAGGAACAATGTAGTGCCATTCATCAAATGAGTGGTACTAAATACGAGGAGCCACGTCAAATTATATCAGGGAGTATTTCTATCTCTCACTCAATTGAAGATCCTCATATTGATAAAAATATGTGCACTCTAGATGTAAGCTTCACTACGATGTATCAAATTTTAAGAAGATACACTTGAAGGAACAATGTTTGAAAATGGTGATCAATTCACATGTTCTACGACTTCATGATATTTAATGTGAGTAAAGATAGAAATATCTTTACAATGATTGATAAACCATTTTTCATCATTAGGAGCACATTTCTTGATTTCCAAAAGACCATCAACATTGTGTGATCCTTAATCATCCACATCTTACATACACCGAAGGATCACCTATATCTTGTTGGAAAATACGGGCGTGGCATGATCGACACTTGTTTTTGGATCCCTGTTGAGTAAAACAAAAGTCCGGCTAAAGACTTTAAATTTAGCGCTTGTTGGGAGGCAACCCAACGGTTTGTGGTGTGATTTTTATTTTTGTTTGTTTTCTTCTTTAAAAAAAAAAAAAAAAAAAGGGAGAAATTACCGATTTTACTTGCAGCCCACGCACGCGAGCGTGCGTGCATGAACGCACGACGCGTGATTGAGGAATTGAGATGTTGTTACGGCACCACGCACGGCAGCCCGTGCGCAAAGCGCACGACCCGCGGCCCTTCAAATGAGATAATATTAAGGTACAAAATTTGAAGTGATGGTTGAAGGAAGAAGTCCTAGCGACATGAGGAGATGCCAAGGAGGGCCACTACCCGCACAGTGAATCAGGTAAATCCACAGAGTTTTATATTGAAATTCTATCTTCTCTTACGTGCGATATAATTTCATTTAAGTTTGGGGGAAGAGATAGTTATTTTGATATGAAATGAGTGGATTAAAAAAAAAATTTGCATTTTTGTGTGTTTTCATATAGTTGCATGTAAAGCATTTTAGGTTGCATTTGCATTAGAAACACGTTTATTGTTTTAGCACGTTTATTGCTTTCATAGATTGTAGGGAGTGAGTTAATCTCTTGATTGTAACTTGTGCTTGATTTTGAAAATTTTGTATTGTTTGGATTGGGTGTTGAGTATGAGTTGATTGAGCCATGAATAGATGATATTGAGCATGTGGATATTGAGAACATGGTTTGATGCTTTGAATTACGTATTTGCAAGCCTGTGAGCTTTTGAGCCTTTACTGCTTTCATCATATGCGCTTGTTGATTGATTTGAGTGTATCATTCATGTTGTTAGAATTCTAGAACTTGCTCTGGTATCTCTGTCAAGGTCACATGTTGTATGCGAATTGTGAAAATGATCAAAGGCCATTTTTGTTAGCCCTTCAAGCCTTTTGCTTACCTAATGATGATATTGAAATCCCTAGTTAGCCAACTTGAGCCTATTGCCTAATTTCTTGATAGCAACAATTCAAGCCTTAACTTGATATATTTGTTACCCTACACTTGAGCGTATAACATTGAGTAAAGGGAATGAATGAGGTTGAGTGAGTTGGAATTGAAAAATTGGATAATTGTGCAAAATTGGTTGATGGGAACAAAAGAGGAAGAAAAGGAAGAGAAAAGAAATGTTGAAAATTCATAAAAGAGTCGAAAAAAAAAATCGATTTTATGATGTGAGTTTTCATTGAATGAACTTGGAGGCTAGGAATTGTAATGTGAGGTGATAATGTTTACAAAAGAAAGGGGATGGAGATAAGAAGAGTTGATGAAAATGAGAGAAGAATTTAGTAGCATATTGAGCTTTAATGTAGATGATTTATATGCTCATCGGTCTATACGCTCGAGTTTGAGTCACTCTATCCATATTTTCCTACCCTAACCAAAGAGCCTTCATTATAACCAAAAGAAAAGTCCTTTTTGATTCACAAATTGCATACACTCTCGTGGCGGAGATATGAGACGAATTGCAAGCCTATGGTAATTTTGCGACATCGAATTGATTTGAGCGTAAACACGTCCTATAACCTCGTGAGATGAGAGTATACACTTAACTTTGAGAGTTGGATTCAGAGCATTTCACTTTGTCTTATTTGAGGCGTGTTCTTTGATTAGATATTTGAGGCTTGATTGAGTTGTACTCGATTCATGACGAACAATTTGGATTTTCGTGTAGACTCTTGGTGTGCGCCGTTATCTTTATCTCCCTATTATGCTTTATCGTGTTCTAAATATTGTTGATCGGACGGTCAATAGTTTAAGTTTGGGGGATTTTGATAAGTGTGAATTTTGCATGTGTTTCGATGTGTATTTCGAGCTATAATGATAAGTAAACATGCATATACTCGCGTTAAATGTTACATATTCACTCCTTGTGGAAAAGATATTACACTTTGCTTATTTTGTAGGAATTTCATGATATTTGAAGCTAATTGAATAAGAATACGAGGAAAGCAAAGTGGAAACACGGAGAATTGAGTGGATATACGAGAGTGAAGCCTAAAAGAGCGAAAGTTGAGCGTTCACGGAAGAAACAGGGGCACACGGGTTGGGCGTGCCTCAAGACACCACCCGTGCACCCCCGTATAAGGTTGATTGAAGGCTGCAAAGATGGCGCACGGGTAGCCCATGCATGGGCGCACCACCCGTGCGCCCTACAGAGAGTCGGATATCTCACGGAGTGGCGCACGGGTAGGCCGTGCTCGACGCACCACCCGTGCGCCCTACGAGAGTTGGGGTATTCCGGCAGGGTGGCGCACGGGTAACCCGTGCATGGGCGCACCACCCGTGCGTCTCTGCTACTGAATCCCATAATCACTGCATTAAGCCCTAAACATGATGGGGAGTATAAAAAGGCTTTTTGGGGCGCACAAGGGGAATCGGACATATTTTGGGATCTACAACACAAGACAAGGGTCTATTCTTGGAAGAAGACATCAAGGAGACAATCGGGTTGCATCGGAGCTTAAGAACGGAGATATATCGAGAGATTATCGACTTTCCTAAGTTTTTCTTGCTTCTCTTTTAGTTTCAATCTTTCATTTTAGTTGTAATGGCTTTGAACAATTTGTTTATGAGTTGTTTAGAAATCATGTGTAGCTAAACTCTTGAGATTTCCGGGTTTTGGAAGTAGATTAATGAACTCTTGTTGGATGTTTTAATCTTAGTTGAAGTTATTATCTTAAAGCCTATTTGAGTATTTTGAGCTTATTCTTGTTTTATCACTTGATCAATGATTTAACTTGTTTGATATATTGATTCATAATTCGAGAGATGAGTTTCAATATTAGATCTTGAATACTCGACACAAATATTTGCATGAATCGAGAGGTTTGTAAATATTTGTGAGGATATTTGATCTTTTACACTTTTGGGAGTTGAATGCTTCATGTTGAGTAGAGATTCTAGCATAAGTATTTCAATCTACATTTTATATGCATCTCGAGAGAGAGGATAAAATAGTTTTGTGATCGTCTTATAGGAATATTGATAATAACCTTGGCTTTGATTTAATCGGACAACAAGAGGATTATTAATCGAAACCTTAACTCGGAAATCCATTCCATTATCTTGATACTTCTATCATTTGTATTATCTCAATCTTGTGTTTTAGTGATTTAAATTGTCTTTACCTCCACAACAATTATCAAATTTCGATCGTCTAAATAAAAATAAGACTATCTTAGTTCAATACTTAGCACATTAATTTATTAGTCTCCGTGGATACGACCTTGCTTACCCTATTCTATAAACTACACCGTACACTTTGCGGTGAAGCTAAAAATAAGGCGAACAAGTTTTTGGCGCCGTTGTTGTGGGACTAATACAATTTTTGGTGCTAATATTGCGATAGATAGAATTATTTTTAATTTAGACATTTTTTATTTTATTTCATTTTTCTTTTGTAAATTCTACTTCTACAATATTTGATTTGTTTCTTTGAGTTGGTATAGGTAGTGCACGAACACCGCTTTGGATGGAGAATGCCAATTATTTCAATAACTCGAATTCTTACGCTTATTGGAATAATCCTACTCATACGTACTATTATCCAAATTGGGGGAATTACGAAGATTTTTCATATGCTCACACGGAGAATGTGACTCCAACACCATCAAGCTTCAATGTAACGAATGGGTTTACAAATGCAAAGGCAAAACCATCTTTAGAAAAGCCCTCATTTCATTCATGAATCCAAATGACTTCATTTATAAGTGAGACAAGGAACTGGTTCGATGCACAAGAGGCTAGGATGGACATGATGGAGTTGCAATTGGCGATTCGATAAAAAATCTTGAGACTCAAATGGGCCAATTAGTTACAATTGTTAGTAAGCAATACCAAAAGAGCCAATTTTCAAGCACACCACCAAGCCAACTCGAAGGAACAATGTAGTGCCATTCATCAAATGAGTGGTACTAAATACGAGGAGCCACGTCAAATTATATCAGGGAGTATTTCTATCTCTCACTCAATTGAAGATCCTCATATTGATAAAAATATGTGCACTCTAGATGTAAGCTTCACTACGATGTATCAAATTTTAAGAAGATACACTTGAAGGAACAATGTTTGAAAATGGTGATCAATTCACATGTTCTACAGACTTCATGATATTTAATGTGAGTAAAGATAGAAATATCTTTACAATGATTGATAAACCATTTTTCATCATTAGGAGCACATTTCTTGATTTCCAAAAGACCATCAACATTGTGATCCTTAATCATCCACATCTTACATACACCGAAGGATCACCTATACTTTTGTTGGAAAATACGAAGGCGTGGCATGATCGACACTTGTTTTTGGATCCCGTTGAGTAAAACAAAAGTCCTGGCTAAAGACTTTAAATTTAGCGCTTGTTGGGAGGCAACCCAACGGTTTGTGGTGTGATTTTTATTTTTGTTTGTTTTCTTCTTTAAAAAAAAGGGAAAAAAAAGGAGAAATTACCTGATTTTACTTGAGCGACCCGCACGCACCGGGCGTGCATGAACGCACGACCAGGTCGTGATTGAGGAATTGGAGATGTTGCTCACGGCACCACGCACGGGCAGCCCGTGCGCAAAGCGCACGACCGTGGCGTCCTTCAAATGGAGATAATATTAAGGTACAAAATTTGAAGTGATGGTTGAAGGAAGAAGTCCTAGCGACATGAGGAGATGCCAAGGAGGGCCACTACCCGCACAGTGAATCAGGTAAATCCACAGAGTTTTATATTGAAATTCTATCTTCTCTTACGTGCGATATAATTTCATTTAAGTTTGGGGGAAGAGATAGTTATTTTGATATGAAATGAGTGGATTAAAAAAAATTTGCATTTTTGTGTGTTTTCATATAGTTGCATGTAAAGCATTTTAGGTTGCATTTGCATTAGAAACACGTTTATTGTTTTAGCACGTTTATTGCTTTCATAGATTGTAGGGAGTGAGTTAATCTCTTGATTGTAACTTGTGCTTGATTTTGAAAATTTTGTATTGTTTGGATTGGGTGTTGAGTATGAGTTGATTGAGCCATGAATAGATGATATTGAGCATGTGGATATTGAGAACATGGTTTGATGCTTTGAATTACGATTTGCAAGCTGTGAGCTTTTGAGCCTTTTACCGCTTTCATCATATGCGATCTTGTTGATTGATTTGAGTGTATCATTCATGTTGTTAGAATTCTAGAACTTGCTCGGTATCTCTGTCAAGGTCACATGTTGTATGCGAATTGTGAAAATGATCAAAGGCCATTTTTGTTAGCCCTTCAAGCCTTTTGCTTACCTAATGATGATATTGAAATCCCTAGTTAGCCAACTTGAGCCTATTGCCTAATTTCTTGATAGCAACAATTCAAGCCTTAACTTGATATATTTGTTACCCTACACTTGAGCGTATAACATTGAGTAAAGGAATGAATGAGGTTGAGTGAGTTGGAATTGAAAAAAATGGATAATTGTGCAAAATTGGTTGATGGGAACAAAAGAGGAAGAAAAGGAAGAGAAAAGAAATGTTGAAAATTCATAAAAGAGTCGAAAAAAGAAAAAAAAAATCGATTTTATGATGTGAGTTTTCATTGAATGAACTTGGAGGCTAGGAATTGTAATTTGAGGTGATAATGTTTACAAAAGAAAGGGGATGGAGATAAGAAGAGTTGATGAAAATGAGAGAAGAATTTAGTAGCATATTGAGCTTTAATGTAGATGATTTATATGCTCATCGGTCTATACGCTCGAGTTTGAGTCACTCTATCCATATTTTCCTACCCTAACCAAAGAGCCTTCATTATAACCAAAAGAAAAAGTCCTTTTTGATTCACAAATTGCATACACTCTCGTGGCGGAGATATGAGACGAATTGCAAGCCTATGGTAATTTTGCGACATCGAATTGATTTGAGCGTAAACACGTCCTATAACCTCGTGAGATGAGAGTATACACTTAACTTTGAGAGTTGGATTCAGAGCATTTCACTTTGTCTTATTTGAGGCGTGTTCTTTGATTAGATATTTGAGGCTTGATTGAGTTGTACTCAGCATTCATGACGAACAATTTGGATTTTCGTGTAGACTCTTGGTGTCTTATTTGTTATCTTTATCTCCCTATTATGCTTTATCGTGTTCTAAATATTGTTGATCGGGACGGTCAATAGTTTAAGTTTGGGGATTTTGATAAGTGTGAATTTTGCATGTGTTTCGATGTGTATTTCGAGCTATAATGATAAGTAAACATGCATATACTCGCGTTAAATGTTACATATTCACTCCTTGTGGAAAAGATATTACACTTTGCTTATTTTGTAGGAATTTCATGATATTTGAAGCTAATTGAATAAGAATACGAGGAAAGCAAAGTGGAAACACGGAGAATTGAGTGGATATACGAGAAGTGAAGCCTAAAAGAGCGAAAGTTGAGCGTTCACGGAAGAAACAGGGGCACACGGGTTGGGCGTGCCTCAAGACACCACCCGTGCACCCCGTATAAGGTTGATTGAAGGCTGCAAAGATGGCGCACGGGTAGCCCATGCATGGGCGCACCACCCGTGCGCCCTACAGAGAGTCGGGATATCTCACCGGAGTGGCGCACGGGTAGGCCGTGCTCGACGCACACCACCCGTGCGCCCTACGGAGAGTTGGGGTATTCCAAGCGGTGTGGCGCGGGTAACCCGTGCGTGGGCGCACCACCCGTGCGTCTGGCTGAATCCCATAATCTGCCGCATTAAGCCCTAAACATGATGGGGAGTATAAAAAGGCTTTTGGGGGCACACAAGGGGAATCGACATATTTTGGGATCTACAACACAAGACAAGGGTCTATTCTTGGAAGAAGACATCAAGGAGACAATCGGGTTGCATCGTAGCTTAAGGAACGGAGATATATCGAGAGATTGTCGACTTTCCTAAGTTTTTCTTGCTTCTCTTTTAGTTTCAATCTTTCATTTTAGTTGTAATGGCTTTGAACAATTTGTTTATGAGTTGTTTAGAAATCATGTGTAGCTAAACTCTTGAGATTTCCGGGTTTTGGAAGTAGATTAATGAACTCTTGTTGGATGTTTTAATCTTAGTTGAAGTTATTATCTTAAAGCCTATTTGAGTATTTTGAGCTTATTCTTGTTTTATCACTTGATCAATGATTTAACTTGTTTGATATATTGATTCATAATTCGAGAGATGAGTTTCAATATTAGATCTTGAATACTCGACACAAATATTTGCATGAATCGAAAGGTTTGTAAATATTTGTGAGGATATTTGATCTTTTACACTTTTGGGAGTTGAATGCTTCATGTTGAGTAGAGATGCTAGCATAAGTATTTCAATCTACATTTTATATGCATCTCGAGAGAGGATAAAATAGTTTTGTGATCGTCTTATAGGAATATTGATAATAACCTTGGCTTTGATTTAATCGGACAACAAGAGGATTATTAATCGAAACCTTAACTCGGAAATCCATTCCATTATCTTGATACTTCTATCATTTGTATTATCTCAATCTTGTGTTTTAGTGATTTAAATTGTCTTTACCTCCACAACAATTATCAAATTTCGATCGTCTAAATAAAAATAAGACTATCTTAGTTCAATACTTAGCACATTAATTTATTAGTCTCCGTGGATACGACCTTGCTTACCCTATTCTATAAACTACACCGTACACTTGCGGTGAAGCTAAAAATAAAGGCGAACAGCAGTCTCTCGGTGCCACAAATTTTGAGAAGCCTCTTTCTCAAATGTTGAGGCTATCTCACATATTTTCACATGAGTCTTGTACAACGTGCCACAAATGTGTCCTCGAGCAACTACCATAGTGCCTCTTGACAACTTCCACGTGCCTTTGGTGAAATGATTATCATAGCCCTGTTTGTCCAGGGCAATCCCCGAAAGTAGATTCACCAAGATCGTGCACATGTCGACATCCTTCAAAGTGATTGTACTCCCGACATTTGTCTTTATCTCAGTATATCACCAATTCCTACAATTCCGGAGGAATCGAATTTCCCATCTTCACCGCTCCAAAGTCACCACTTTGTATGTTGTGAAGTAGTCCTATGAGGAGTTACGTGGTAAGATCTTCAAGATCTACCACCCATTCTCAGTATCTTCTCTTGAGATATGAAGGCATGCCTCATCATGGGTTGAACAAAGCGCTACATCTCCGGGGAATGATAGCTAGCGTTTCTCCACCCTTATTTTTCTACGGGAAACTCGCTTTCGACCTTGCTCCTCTAGCCATTTATAGCGCTTTTTCTTCATATGACCCTCTTCCATTCCACAAAATGATGACATTTATATGTTGGTTTTACGCCATCGTAGATCTTCCCCTACTTTTGCCTCTCCCTTTGCCTCTACTACTTCGTTGTTTCTTCCCGTCTTTGTCTCCCCGATTTTCCGTCAAGGGCATGGGTCCGATCTGTGCCCATGTCTTTTTCTTCCTCGCCTCCTCATTGAATATGGCATCCTTAACCATGACATGGTAAGTTTGCTTTCGGGGCCGAATTGCTAAGAAAAACAACTAGTGTTTCCCATATCGGGAAGTGAACTGAGAAGTAGGAGAGCTCGCATTTCATCTCCAAGTGGCATCCCTACAGACGATAATTGGTTTACCAAGCTCGGAACTCACTAGTATGCTCGAATCAAGTTCCATTTTTCACCTTCATGTCGTTGACTAAGCGCCTCATCAACAGGGCCTTATTCCAAGCGATCTTGGCCTGGTACATGTCCTCCAACTTCCAGAGGGCATATCGTCTGTCTCCTGTGCGACATGGTGAAAGACACTATGGTCAATCCATTGCCTGGATCGACCAATAGATTTTTTATTCGACTTCTTCCACTGTTGACTTGGAAGATCGGGATTAACACCCTTTAGCTCTATGGGTCGAACAAATCTTTACTGATTGAGTAGATCTTCCATCCGGGGTTTCCATAACGTGTAATTGGTAGCATTGAGCATAATCATAGCTCCAGAAGATGATGTTGACTCATCCGTGGCCATTTTCACCTTCCAACAATTAGTTCACAAAGATAGAGATTGAATCTCACGAAACGGAGTATACCGTCACGTCCGGAATGGTCAAAAATGGTGGAATAGACACTCTGGGGTTAAAATTTCAATTTCCGAAAAAATTTGGGATTGATCTGCAATTTTCCGAAAATATAGGGACCAAACTGAAATATCAAGAAGTTCAGGGGCTAATCTGTAATTTCTGAAAGTTCAGGGACCGTAATGAAATTTCAGAAAATTTTGGGATCAAAATGAAATTTCCAGAAAGTTTAGGGGTCAAAAAATGAAAAATATAAAACTCAGGGACTGATTTGTAATTAATCGGAAATTTGCATGCAGAGATTACTGTTCATTGTCTTCTCCGAAATTCCGACAGCTCGTACGGCTTCGTCCGATGTCCGTTTTTCGATCCGAAAACACGTACAGACTCGTATCGACGAGAGGAATCCAATGGAATGCTGAAAATTGAGTTTTAACAAACTTTGTAAAACTCGAAAATTCAGACCTCTGCAACTTCCCGCGAGCACTCCAACGAGGCTCTGATACCACTTGTTAGGTATCACAGTATCATTATGAAACTAAATGGATGAATTTGAGAGAAAAATACTAATTCTATTTCACACAAGAACAGATTTACAGGAGATTTACAAACTCACAAAAACTCTCAAAACTTTACTCAATCTCTCAAGGATTGATTTTGATCACTCTCAATGATCTCTCTTCTCTCTATGATATTCCACTAACAAGGGATGATTACAACTGAAGAATGAAGCACCTATTTATAGATGGATGTGGGAGGGTAGGTGGTTGAAGCTTCAACAATGGTGGGCTTATTGGGAAGCTTCATACTTTCCTCAAAACTTGATCACCAACTCTTCAAAGCATTTCTTGAAGATGGATGGGCTTCAGATGGAGGATGTGGCTGGAAACCTAAATTGAATTCTTCAATTGTACATTTACCGCCAAAAGTTACTAAAAATGCATGATTGATTTAGCGCGCCTTTAATTCATGTTTTATTTATGTGTTGAAAAAAAAAATGTGTTTTATTTAAAATAAATTGTTTTACAAAACCATAGATTATGTGAGATTAGAACTTAACTTGTCGGCCCAATTGATGTAGTTTCGTCCCATCAAAATTGTAATTGGTGAGGCCCAATCCAGCAGAACTTCTCTCAACATATTTACGGGATAAATAATATTTTTTTTTCCAAATTGTTTACAAAAAATCAATTCTTTTTTCCCCCCCAAATAACAGATAATCAAATTACACTTTTCTACTGCAACGTTTAAATAATTATGCTGTTTATTTTGGAATGGAACCAGCAATATTTTGCAAATTAAGAACAAAAAAATGTAACTTTTTTGTAACTAGATTCAGGGAAGCCAGAAACTTCGGATAAGGGGGCCCAACTAAGTCAATATATTAATTCAATTATATCTTAATATTCAGAAAAGAAATAACATAATATAAGTATATCAATATATCATAATATTTTGAGATTGTTACATAATAGCTTCATTGCTAATAATTCTAAAAGAAAATTTTGGGGGAAAATGTACAAAAATTTTGGCAGAGCTTAAAGAAAATATACAAAATTTATGGTGGAGTAAAAGATAATGTCCAAATTTTTCAAAAAGAAAAAAAGTTTATCAGTACTCAAAGATTTTTGAAAATTAACAAATGAAAAGGAGAAAAGAAGAATGAATGGATTAAAGATTTGTTTTATTTTTCATTTTTTTTTATATTTTTAAGGTTATAAATTAAATTACAAAATCCCCCAGAAAAATTATAGATGTTGATTGAATATAAGATGACAATGTAATAATTATAATTGATGTGACAAATTTTCTGTTGAGACGGTGATTGGATGTGAGATTATTTTTTAAAAGATTACTTGGTGGAAGAAAAATTCCCCTCCAAAGAAATCACTTTACTTACCAAGAATGTACTCCAAAAATTGGAAATTTCTGCCCAAATTAAAATTACATTTTACATCTGTTTCGGGGTTAACTTTATGATATAAATTTATTTCTTTTTTTATGACTACTGTTCATAAATATTCATAATGGGACAGCACAATGGACATAATTAGTTTATTTATTATTTTGTAAAATATTGCAATATAATTCGTTATATGGGATGCCAAGCATTTACGAAATGCAAATTTGGCAGTCTTTGTGCTAATTAAACATGTGTTATTTATGAACCCATCAACTGCAACTATTTACAAACTTATCACATAATAAGGTGAAAATATTAATTCAAACCTTGGATTAATTTACGATATTGACATTTATATATATAAACATAGCTACCACCAACCTCCTCAAGTTTAAGAGAACCCAGGCCACATGATGAGATTCGTAGAATGAGGAAGACAAAAAAAAAAAAAAAAAAACAATACAAACATAAATCTGACTGAAAGTTGAAACCACAACAATTTGAGATAACATAAAAGGGGTAAATGACATTTAATTATTTTGTTGGAAAACAGAACAAATTAACAAATACAATTGATGCACACAACAAAAAAATTACAAGAGAAGGCAAATTTGTAATTCTCGTCTTGTGACTATAGGGGATTGATAATAATGATCATGTAAAAATTACAATTTGCAAAAAAAAAAATAAAAAATCATGTAACTTCTTAAAAACTATTAGATTTCAGTTCTTTGGTCATTGAAAATTGAAAATTTGGCGAAAGATCCACATTTACATCATCCAAGTGATCTTTTTCACGTGTTTTTATCTTAATCAACATGCCAACTCATTTGGAGGAAGCACACATAAACGAAATATATTCTTACATCAACTGTTTGGCTGGAAATATGGGCCACGTTAATTTTCCAACAAACTTTTCGAATTCTCCAATAACGAAAAAACTCATGAAAATGTGAGTTTTGCAAATGTTAAAAGATTTTTTTGCAAATTGTGATCTTGCAGGTATTAATCCCAATCCACTATAGCTATAGGACTAAAATTACAATAGCCCTAAAATTGAAAATGAGGGTCTAATTCGTAAGTAGGATCGATCAGACTCAATATATTGTGCCACTAGCATAGACGATGGCACCTTACCTCTTATGGGGGCACATGCCCCCATAAGTTTTTTTTTTTACTATGTATTTCTTTTAGTTAAAACAAACTATATTTCAATTAGGTAAAAAATCAAAATATATCCCATTGATTATTTTTTATGTAGTTACTAATTATTTATTATATATTTTTAAAAACCATGTATTAATTATGTTAAAAAAAGTGTGTCTCGCTAATTGTCTTTGATGTAATTTTTAATTATATTTAGGGATAATTACAAAAGACTCTTGAGATTTGGGCTAATTACAAAAAATTTAGAGATGTTTCAAAATTAAAAAAAAAAGGTCCCCTCAGGTTTGATCATGTATTAAATTTAGGGGGTAACTATAATATTTCTATAAATATCAGGGGAGATGAAATATTTTCCTTATGAAAGTGGAAAATGTAAGACATAATCAATTTTTTTTTTTTTATAATTTACAAAAACCTCTGGAGTTAATTTTTGTAATAAGCCCAAATCTCATGGATGTTTTTGTAATTATCCCTTATACTTATATCGTGCCCCCTTTGTGAAATTTTCTGGATCCGTCCTTGGGTGCAAGTATCGATATCCGTCTTTGAAAAATGAAAAGGTCGATGATATGCACAGGCATGTACAAGCATATAAACACAGAATATAATGGAAAAATGCTTATAGTTGAAAATCATTATCTAGAGGATTAAGGATAGATAAATAATGACAGGAAAGAGATAATTAAATAAAGGCAGAAAAGTGAAGGGGAGATTCAGAGGAAGGTGACTTTGCAGTTTCAGTCAATCTTTGAATTCAAAAGGAAGAATAAAAGTGTTGATCGGATGGAAAAGTATAATAAAATATGGGAAAATTGTTTCTTCAGTCCTATAATTTAGATTAATTGGAGATTCAATCCTCTAAATATACAATAATCTTTAAATTTTGGTTTAATATCTTTTAAAAATTTGGACATTTTAGTCCGATTTTACAGTTATATAGAGACTCCTAACAAAATAAAAAATATAGTTTCCCTTCAAACTATATTAATCAATTATCCACAAATCTATCACCAACAATTTTGAAATTTACCACATAAATACTATAGGTATATATTTTTACCAAAAACTTTAGATTTATTGGTAAATATTTACCAACAATGATTTTATCTATATTAATGATTTTAGCTACACTTTACTGTTAGTTATCTTTAATATTTACCGTACAAATTTTTTTATAGGTAGTTTTTTTTATTTTGCGGT
Organism: Rehmannia glutinosa; assembly: GCA_016081115.2. NCBI lineage: Eukaryota > Viridiplantae > Streptophyta > Magnoliopsida > Lamiales > Orobanchaceae > Rehmannia > Rehmannia glutinosa. The sequence continues at coordinate 805,126 of JABTTQ020001223.1, read as the reverse complement.
GTACATAATTGACGTAAAATATATATTAAAAATATATATTGCATGTGCGTGACATACATTTATTCATCTGAATATTAGATTAAATATCAAATTAAAGAAAAGAACCTAAATTGTGAAAACCGGCATGCACCAAATGGATTGTTAGAGCTTTAATATGCCTGTCATTGTTACAACTAAACCAGCAATATAGCAGTAAGGATATCCAAGTTGATAACTGATAATTTTTCTTAATATATTATAGCTATTGTTTTTAATTTTCTTAATATATAATGAACTTTTCAAATAAAGTTAGCTATATATATAATATTGTTCGGCTAGATTGACGTTTGACCTCAAACCAAATTAGAAAGTCGTGACAGATGACCAAGTAATCTTGCTGTACTCCAGTCCAAAAAAGGGAATGTATATTCAATATTCCATCTTTAACTACCACAGCTTTCAACATTCCACATAGTACAACACCCGCAGTATTGTATTTAATTGGTGATATATTATTTAATTAAAGTATAATCTATTTACGTATATTGACTGGAACTGAAAAATCAACCATTATGCCCATTATGTGCCTGGACCTCATCACCATTATATATATGAAGCTCCTTCATTATCGTTTCCCATAATCAGCCAAGTGTAGTTTCAGAGTTGCTGGAGAACTCATTCTTTCTTTTTTTCATTCAATTCTAACACATATATATTTCAGTTCCAGAGATTAATTCCCAATTAACAAACACAAATTTTAGCTTTCAAATAGCGACATCCATTTTCTATTAATATGGCATTAGCTTTGTTTTTTTTGTTACCAATTATCTTTCTTTTCCTAAAGCATTTCCTATTTGGATCCCGACAACTCCCACCAGGCCCTAATTCATTATATGTTTTGACTTATCTTTCCCAATTAATATACAAACCTCACAGAGCACTCCAAAAGCTGTCCCAAATCTATGGTCCTCTAATGTCTTTCCAGCTTGGGGACCAACTCATGGTGGTTGCTTCATCACCTGATATTGCAAAAGAATTCTGCAAAACCCACGATCGTATATTTTCTGGCAGGCACTTGCCATCGGTATATCATAACCTTCCTGGAATCATGAATTCATCTATTGTGTTGTCACCTGATTGTAGCAAGTCGTGGAAACTCTTACGTTCTATCGGCCAAAATTGTGTATTTTCTTCCAAGGCTATGGAATCAAATGCCTGGATAAGAAAAGCGAAGGTCATGGACTTGGTAAGTCATTTGCGAACTAATGAAGGCACAGTCGCAAATCTTGAAGACATGATGTTCGCAACACTAGCCAATATCATCTCCACTGCTCTAACTTCAAGAAACTTGTTTGACATTCACGGACAAGAAAATAATGAATATAAGGATATGATGGCTTTAGTGAACGAGGTGATTGAAAAGACCACGACTCTTGGTTTGGTCGATTTCTTGCCAATTTTGAAAGGGATAGACTTTTGGAGTAAAAACAAGGCCATGGATATGTACCAGAAAATACAACAAACTTGGGGTGGTATCATCGACGAAAGAAAATCAATGGGACGTGAAAACCTCGGTTCAACTCCGTTTTTTGGACATCGTCCCCAGCCGACAAGATTTTTTTCAAAAGATCGATTGGCAATGCGTTGATTGTAAGAACTTTTTTCCTTAACTCATATTATATAGATTACAATTATTGATAAATACTCAATATATTTCTTGTTTTTAATTAGCTCATTCAAATATTTTTAACTGCTACAATCAACTATCATGCACGAGTACTTATACAGAAATTTATAGAGAACTTATCTTTACATGTTTCATGCAGGAATTATTGATTGGTGCCACAGATTCGACCACTATAACCACGGTGTGGTTGATCGTAGAATTGATGAGAAATCAAGAAATGTTGACCAAAGTTCGTGATGAAATAGCACAAGCCGTGGAAGGAGATGAACTAAGTGAGACACTTTTATCCCAATGCCACTATTTCCAAGCTTGTATAAAGGAAACATTGAGACTTCATGTTCCGGCGCCAATGTTGGTGCCTCATCGTGCACTCGAGACGTGCAAAGTGAATAATTACGTAATCCCAAAAGATAGCATGGTGCTTGTGAATGCTTGGGCAATTGCGCAAGATCCAAACTACTGGGAAGAAGCAACAAGCTTTAAACCCGAGAGGTTCTTCGACTCAAAAATAGGCTACAGAGGTACCCATTTTGAGTATTTACCTTTTGGGACAGGACTAAGAATGTGTCCAGGGATCGGTACGTGGCTTTCAAAATATTCGGATGCTCGTCGGGTCTTTATTACATTATTTTGACTGAGCCTTCCAAATGGAGCAGACCCAACTACTATCGACACAAACGAGAAGTATTTTACAACTCTGAAGAAGGAAAAGCCATTGCTTTTGATTCCTAAGTTAAGGAAGCTAAACACTGTTTGATATGTAATTTTTTAATTTATTTTTCATGTGATTTAAAAATAAGACTCACATGAGGTGCAGTTTAATGTTGATTTCCAATACTTGGTGTCGAGACTGGAGTGGAAGTCAACAGATTCATATTTATAAATTCGTTATATATTTGTTTATTGTATAAATTCAAGTAATGGAAACTCGTTCATTAAACGTTCCACACGAAAACCCTTGCTAATTTGATGAATGTAGATTTTTCTCATTTTGTTGTATTTGTTACTTTTGAGTATTCGTAGTTAATGAGATATATGTATGACTATGACTCGATCAACTTGTACGAAGCAAATATTCTAATATGAGAAACAACTCAACGCATGGGTTTTTGTCTTTTCAGAATTTTGTGTTTCAGTTCGGTTTCGGTTTTATAGTTTAGTTAACCGAATCGAACCGAAAACCAAATTTATTTATTATTTTTTTTCGTCACATTTTTGCAAACACACACTCCAATGTTAAAAGAAAACATATCTCTCCAGAAAAGGTTGTGATTGTTTGTGTTTTCGTTCCGTCCATTTTCATTTATGAGAAAATAGTGGTGAGTTGTTTTTAAAAAGTGAAAAGTGGATGTATAGATAAACCGTAATGATTATGTTGATGTGATGGAGAATCTTTTAGAGATGTTGATTGTTTGTGAAAACATTTGTTGAAAATTTAAATAGTGTAAAATATAATGCAAGAAAATTGAATAAAAATAAAAAATCGATCCAAAAATAGGCAATATAGAACTCATTTCATACCTTTTGTTATCAAGATTAAAATAAAAATAATAAAAATAATGATAAATTAAATAAATTATCCGAATTCTTTATATAAATAGGGGGGTGAAAGAGAAAAAATAGTATAATTGAGTATTGAGAAGTGTGAGAGAGAAAGAGAAAATTGAGTTAATTTTGAGGAGAAAGGAAATTTTCTTTCAAAATTTTTTATACTTCCATAAACAATCATACTTCTAAAAACAATTCTTTTGAAAATGAAAATTTAGAAAAAAATCTCACAACCAATCACAACCTTAGACTTTCCACCTCATTGTATAAATTTGTTAACAATTTTGCCAATAAACCTGAAAAACAAAATTGAATAGTTCTGCTGCAGAAAAATAAAAATGAATTGCTCTATTATAACGTCTTAGTCATCTAAAATTAGAAATCAATGTGGCTCTTTAGTCAGCAACGCCTACTATTATCGTGGAGAAAAATTAAATTTATTTATACTTTTTCGAATCAAGAAATATGGCTCTTATTTTTTTTTAAAATAAATGGAATTATATGAAAAAAAGGGAATAATCCCGATCACAAGCCGATCAGGTAGCAAAGGAAAAACAATGTAAAATTTCAGGAAAAAACAATAAAAATAACTCAACGACGCAATTTAAGTGAAGGGCGTTTATGTCTCAAGGAGTTTCGAGTGAATTTTTTTTTTGCATGGTCTCGAGTATCATCTTGATGGTCTGATGTGACTTATTTATACTTAAATGAAGTGAGGGTTTTTAGACCGCCGTCCACAAACAATTCTACATTGTATTCGAGCAGGGCTCTACCCTCTTTGGCTCTGATGTCAAGCCATACATTCAATTTTCCACCATTGAGCCTCAGGGTGGCTCCTTGGAAAACGCTCGTGAATGTCAAGTCTTTGTCGCTCAATTTGTTGATCTCGCTTACCGCAAATCTCCCGTATTCAACTATGTCAGCTCTTCTTGGTGTTGTGATTGGCTCCCACTTGCCTGTAACTTTAAGATAATTGAACGATGCAAAAAAATTATTAGATTATAAGTATTAACTACTAAGAGAAGCTAGCCATTGTGATTTTAGTGTAAAAACTACATGATATAAATTGATAAATAATTTAAGTGGAAGCCTTAAATCATACCTCCGGCCATGACAATCAAATTCTTAAACGTCAAGGTGAATAAGAATTGTCTTTTCTTTTTGGTGTTTATGGTTCTTTTTTTTTTTCTGCGAGTTGGGAGATGATTGATCGTGTATGTGTGACTATTTATAATTGTAATTTACTTGAGAGTTATTTTGGTAATTATATTTTATGAAATTATGGCCGAATTTGTGAATAAAGTAAATAAGGAATTTGCCTTTACATTCTATAACAAACAAGAGTAAGTAAAAAAATATTTTGTAATCAAATATTTATGCTTATTTTCGATTAGATTTGTTGCAATTATAGCATTACTTGCATGTACTCATTCAAATCGGTGTTGACTGGATTTTCTCCCACAAATATTATAATGTTTCTTACTAAAATTGGGAAATTGAATCAGGTCTTTAAATATTTTCCTATGCCTGAAAATAGTTTAGCAACCAATTTTCAATCCTGAAATATTGTTATCAATTTCTTATTCTAATAACAGTTTTTTATTTGTTGAATAATACGTCACCAAGAATTTTAGTTCTTTCACATATATTAATTCATCTTAGTTTCAGTTTTTGGTGCTTTAAAAGAAACATGCATGTTAATAATAAGAAGTTTATTTAATTTCTTATACATTTCCTACTATCTTTAGTTTCAAGACCTCAAGTCCACGCGCTGATTGAGAGATGATGGTATGTGTGTGACTATTTGCAATGGTGATTTACTAGAGTTATATATTTTGGTAATTATATTTTATGAAATTAATTAAGGCCGAATTTGTGAATAAAGTAAATAAGGAATTTGCCTTTTCATTCTATAACAATTAATAAGAGTAAGTAAATAAATATTTTGTAATCAAATTATATTAAATTATCGTAATCATAATATATATATAAGGTTTTTTTGCCAAACATGTACAGTAAAATATGCTCTATGGTAAAAAAGACATAGTACTATATATCTAATTGAATAATATTTTTTATTATATTTATTTTTAATCATTTTTCCCCAAATTGTTTAAAAAAATCAATTGGTATTCCAAATTGTAACAGATTACCAACAAAGTTTTGCAAATTAAGAACAAAAAATGTAACTTTTTTGCACTCTTCAAAAAATTAATTCCACCTAGCCCGATTAGTTCTTCCCTATGCGCTAGACTTTCTTTGTATGTCTATATTTTTTCGATTAGGCCTCTACCTAACCTCACTCAGTTTTAACTCGTGCTATTCACGGGGTGTGATGTATTGAATTATATAAATAAACAAATGCATATAAATTGTACAATCAACATGTAATATAAAACAATATAATACATAATTGAAAAAAATCAGGTTATTTCACAACAAATAAAAATTACAAATTTTAGAATACTTCTTTGTACACAACATTATTTGTCTGTTTGACATTCGGTGTTTTATCAACACAAACTAAAATTTAATTATATTATATAGGAAAATTATATAATTGAATTTTATTTCATAGTGTATGAAGATTTTATTTTGAAAAAACCAATAATCATCTTTACAAAAACGTTTTTTCAATTTATTAATATTTTGAGTTTATATATTACAAAAGAAGTATTGATAGTTGTTAGTTTATTGAAAAATAAGTTGGTACAAAAATCAAGAATTATTCAAATTATAATTTTCTATTTCTTTAATTTGTCATAATATTTTCTTTTAAAAAGAAATTGTCAATTCAAATGAGAAAATGCAGCATTCTAAGCAATTTTACATTTATAACAAAAACAATTACAACAAAAAAAATACATTTCGATTTTTTAGAAATCAAATAAAGCATTTATTTTTATAGAAATAGACCGAATGCATTTATTTGTGCAAATTTAAAAGAAATCTGGCCCTTTTTTTAAATTTAAGAAAAAAAAAGAGAAAAAGAAAGCCCAAAATCACATACAAAATGGACGTCCTAGATTCCTAGTCCTCCCACCAAACATATCCAAGGTTTCACAAATGTAAACCTGGTTCAATTGAATTCATTGCCAATTGCTTGAATTATACATTAAAATTAATTATTAATAGTTATTTTCAATTTGTTTTGCTAATTTAATAAACGAGTTCGAACGTAATTTAATCAAAATGTAACTTAGAAATTAAAGAATTTGAAATTGATTTTGATTTGCTGAAGAATATATATCAAAATGCAGAGGTGCTAGCTAGGTTTATTTTTAATTTTACAACAAACTGGATCGGACAAGTATAATATATATTTTTCTCTTCAAATTATGTAAAAGATATATACAAACTACAATTTCTAATAATATTATACAATAAATACACTATTTCATTTTAAGAAATATGAAACACGAAAAGCGAAAAACAAATAAATTGAGAATTAGAATTAAAGAAGAGAAAGTCATTCTCAAACAACAAGATATATAAAGCGAGTAGCTAGTGAAGAACATGAATTGATAGCCTTACATCTAGAAAATAATCAAAATTAATAAAGATCCTCTAACTATATCAATTTTTTTGTAGTTACATTAGGATTTAAGACCATATTGTCATAGATTAAAACAAAAATCTTTTAAACCACGAATATGACATTACAACAATTCCTTGTAAAGAACATCCGTTGAGATATGGACATGTTAACGAATTATAATTATTTTGTGTTGTGTAGTACAAATTATTGTATTTCACTTAGACACAGATTGTTATTTATTCAGTCTTTTTCACAAAAGCGCGTTCAATTATTTTGTTTAAACATGTCAATGGTTGTTTCCACATAAAATAAATATAATTGTGATTCATGACATGTTGCAACACGTGTGCACTTCATTATCCTTGGAAAGACCCAAATATAAATATATAATGATCAAGGAAAAACACTCACACTATACTAGGTGATGATATGAACTTTTTAATATGGATTTGAAAAGTCCCTTATATTAAAAGTGCATTAAAATTTTTTATGTGAACTTCTATACCAAAAAATTTTAACATAGTGTTATGTGTTAATAGAAAACCGAGTATTGGTGCAACGTTTCTTGACCAATTAGTCAAGAGGTAATATTTGCCTATTTGGCCTCTCTTTGGAGAGGTCAAGGGTTCGAGTCTCCCGAAACACAATGATAAAATAATTAATATTGGGAGGTTCAAATAGTAGTGTGGGAGACTAGAATTAAGTGGGAACATGCGGTTGGATAGATGAGAGTCCAACATGAATCAATTATTTGGGGGACGACTTCTTGCGCGGTAGCTCGCTGTTTATATGGGGCAGTTCCTGAGGAATAGTGACTGCTTCTTGGGAGACGACTTATTGTGCGTGGTAGCTCACAGTTTACATGGGTCAGTTAATGTGGAACCGTGGCCAAGGGCGGAGCCATGACAATTTAGTAGGGTGGGCCGATACACGAAAATGGGATGAGCCAGATAGAAAATCCAAGAAAAAACAATACAAATTATAACTATTTTTTTTTTAAAATTCTCCACTATTTTTTTTATAAAAAGGGTTGGGTCGGGGCTCGGTTGGCCTCAGCCCCTATATTTGCCCTTCACGGTTTATATGGTGCGAGTTAAGAAATCGTGGTTGTTTCCTCTTTGTCTTGTAGCTCACGGTTTACATGAGTTAGTTCATGAGTAACCGTGGTTGTTTTCCCCGATAATTAATAATGTGAAAATACGGAATCTCACTAATATAAAACATAGAAGAAAACCGAGTATTGACTCAGTCATAAAGTTGGTTCAAATTGTCAAAAATTTAATTGTCATCAATGGAAATCTATCTGGACAGTGTACATTTGATGTCCCGTGGCCGGCGGGGAATCGCGTTTCAACCAAGTTTTTCAACTTTTTATTAAACTCGTCAATGTTGTACCTATCAGTCATTGTCATATTCATAAATTTATGATAATGTTCAGTCTCATACAGATGTTAAAATTACTATGAAATATATATATCTGTTTCTGTTCGTGTGAACACAATTATCTTGCACGAAAATATCCAATACATTTTAAGAGGTCACAATATATAAACACTAGGTGACTTTTAAGTGGTTGGAGAAGAATGGAGATAGTGGGCTTGAGTGCTTGACTGGACCGGGACTGTCACACTCATTGTTTACGTTGAATAACATAAAAAATACTGTAAATGATGAGAAAAATTATACAATATCTCAAATCATATAATATATTATGTTCACATTCCAAAAAAATAAAAATTTATGTTAACTCGTAGAGTTTATGTGGGTCATGAGAAGGGAAATTCAGTACAAGAAAAAACCAATAGACCTACCAAAAAAAAGAAAAAGGTTTTAGGTAAGATTTAAGATAACGGTAACTTGTAAGTAAAAGTTATTGTAGATAAAATATTTAGCAACAAAATCTAAGAATATTGGTAAATAACTACAATATTTATGTCGATAAATTTGAAAACTATTGTTGACTTATAGTTAGAGGTTTTTTTATTTTTTTTCCATATTCTCAGAGAATAATAAAATTTAGTGACGGAATAATTTATGCTCGGTAATTATATTCAATGGGGTAAAATGGAACTTTTTTTTTGTAGTGAATTATTCTGTGTTTTGTGGGTTCATAAGATTCATGAATAACACCATTATATTCTTTATAGAGATGTTTTCGGGTTGGAAGGCATAACCCGTCTTTGCTTGCCTACCTTGTTAGGAGTTTGAGTCCATCCCCGCTTAGGGTAGCGAAGGTACTTACGCATCCAAATTCCATTCTTTTTAAGCTCACACCGGAAAATATAATTTATAAACTTAATATATCATATATTTATGGCATTATTTGAATTTTGAGCTAAATATATTCATCTTTTCCTTTTAACTAAATATATAAAAATTTTCCTTTTATATTAATAAATTACATTCATATTTTTATATCATAATAATTTTAAATATAATTAATTTTTATTAAAAATAGTAAAATCGGCGGTTGAACTGGTCCGACCGGTGTTAAACCGCTTACTGATAGTTTCACCGGTTTGATCACCGATATGGTGTTTAAAACACTTGTTTTCGCCCTAATGTTCATTTTCTGTGCTCCCTCCCAACTGAAAAGAACAATTTCAAACATGGAAATGGAGAAAAAAAAAATCAAGCAAGTCAACAAAGTGGGTCTTTCCAGAAAGAGAACTTTCAATGCTACGACAAAAGAATTACATTATAGTTTCTGGCGTTGGCGTTTACCAACGACTTTGACTTTTCTTGGCCTCAACTTTTTCTCCATTTGCTTTATGATTGTTACAAATATCATCATTTCCACACTTAATTCACTGAATTTAATGTAACTATACCAGTGGCAGCTAGCTGAATTCAATTTTATTCTTCCCCTTCAACAAACTTTAATCAACAAATAACCATGGACAACAAAATCTTAAATCTTTTTCTTAAACCCCTGTTTTTGATACTCTGTTTTCCTTTCCATGTATTTTGTGCAGATACAAACACCATCACGTCCAGGTTATCCATTACAGATCCCGATTTTGTGGTCTCCAGTAACCAGGTTTTCAGATTAGGATTTTTCACGCCTGAAAACACCACCAACCGCTACTTAGGCATATACTACGTCGTTTCCGAAACTTCCGTCATATGGGTCGCGAACAGAGACAGCCCCCTCACAGATTCTTCCGGCACCGTAAGCATATCCGACGACGGCAATCTCGTCCTAATCAACGGCAGGAACGAGACTCTCTGGTCCACAAACGCCACATCCACTGGAACAAACACGACCGCCGAAATCCAGGACACCGGAAACCTAATCCTCCGCGAAAACTCGACTGTAATTTGGGATAGTTTCACACACCCGACGAGTTTTCTAGTGCCGACCATGAGGCTATCGGAAAACGTAATTACAGGCCGTAGAGTGAGAACGACGTCGTGGAGATCCCCATCGGACCCTAGAGTGGGTAATTTCACCGCGGGGCTACAAGCCCTAAATATCCCCCAAATATTCACTTGGCATAACGGGGCTCCGTATTACCGAAGCGGGCCGTGGAACGGGCAGATCCTGATTGGAATCCAGGACATGTATTCACCCTACCTGGATGGATTCAGAGTGGTGAACGATTCAGGGAACTTCTATTTCATGGCCCCGCCGGGTAATTTCCTGATGAAAATCGACCTTAATTCATCGGGAAGCTTTGTGCAAACCTTATGGGACGATCAGAGGAGGACTTGGGATATCGTATGGGTTGCTCCTCAAACCGAATGCGACGTTTACGGGACGTGTGGGCCATATGGTGTCTGTAATCCCCTGGATTCGCCGATTTGTTCGTGTTTGAGGGGTTTCGAGCCTGCGAATGGGGATGAATGGGGGAGAGGGAATTGGAGTGGTGGGTGCGTGAGGAGCACGCAATTGCAGTGCGATGGGGAAGATGCGGATGGGTTTCTGACATTGCCGTTTATGAAGGTACCTGATTTTGCTGAGCTGTATCCAGCTAGGTGGAGGAAGAATGTAGGATTTGGTGTTTGAGGAATTGTTCTTGTTTGGCTTATTCGGTTGACTCGAATATTGGGTGTATGTTTTGGAGTGAGGGGTTGATTGATATTCAGCAGTTCAATGGCGTTGGGCCTGAGCTTCATATTCGTCTGGCCAGTTCGGAATTAGGTACTTCTTTTGACAAATTTGACTTCTGGTATATGATGTTCTTGTTATTGTTCATTGATTGGGATAAATGTTTGGGATAACTACAAAAAAAAAATAAAAAAATTAAGAGGTTTTGGCTAATTACATAAAATCCGAGATATTTTTTAAAAATACAAGAAACCACTTGAGGTTTTATTTTTTCTTAAATTTAAGCAGTGACTATAATATTCTATAAATGTTGGTTCCTCTGAAGTGACACAGGAAGGGATTTTTGGTAATTCTTAGAAACTTTTGGGTCTTTTGTAATTAGCTAAACCTCATGGGGGTTTACTTTATCCCAAGTTATCCTTATTTGTCTCTCAGCTCTTATGGTGTGGCCTATTTTTTTTTTTTTTGAGAGGATGGTGTGGCCTAGTTGGAAACCCACATTTGCTCTATTTGGTTGAGCTTAATGTTGTTTACCCAATTGATGTGATTTTGAGGCCATGGCCCATGGGTTCCCCGTTGTGAAAAAAGTGATAATTCCAAAAAGTACCCCTACGGTTTGACTTAATTAAAAAAAACCCAGCTAACTTTAAAAAATCCAAAAAGTACCCCTGAGATTTGATTCAGTGTTAAAAGTAAGGGGTAAACTGGAACCTTTTTATAAATATGAGGGGGGCTTTTGAATTTTTTTTTTGTTTATGAAGTGGGTAAATTTTAGACGAAGTAAAACTTCAGGGGTATTTTTTGTAATTTTGAAAGTTAGTTGTTTTTTTTTTTTGTAATTAGGTTAAACCTCAAAGGTACTTTTTGTATTTAACCCAAAAAAATGTCCAAAATTCGGACAGGAGATATGGTAAATAATGAATTTAAGCAAAAGATGTAAAGTGATTTGGAATGACATTTTCTTTGTTTTGTTATTCAGATAGCCACAGGGATAGAAAACTGGTTATCATCCTCCCAGTAGTCCTTGGTTTTGCTTGTGTAGCCATTTGCGCCTTCATTGCTTGGTGGTGGATGGCCAAGAAAAAAGGTGAACAACTTGCCTGTGGATAAATTACTCGTTTACATATATGAATACATTTATTCCGCTGCCAATCTTAATAACTGTAATAAATGTTCTTTGTCATGAAATCAGGAAACCGGAAAAAAGACCAAAAGACATCGGTAGCAAATCTAGCGTTGCAATCAGATTCAAGTGCTATTGTACTCAAAGATGAATCCAAGAACGTTAACATCGAAGAGTTGCCAGTATTCACTTTCAAGACGCTTGCTGACGCGACAAATCAGTTCCATGACAGCAATATGCTTGGGAGGGGTGGTTTCGGCTATGTTTACAAGGTACAATCTTAATTTCACAATGCAAGTGTTAGCAATCACGGAAGAAAAAAAAAACTGCCAACTTGTGTTTCTGATTCTGCTTCGTTTAATTAGAATCTAAAAACAAGGAGAATACTATTTAATATTTATAATTCTGCATCTAGTTTGATTTTTACAAACAAATAAATATTTTTACAATTTTTTTCAGTAGACTCTCAATTTCGGATTCTCAAGTGAAACTTGCTTATTTGTAGGGAAAACTGGCAAATGGGAGAGTTATTGCTGTGAAGAGGCTTTCGGCAGCTTCTGGGCAAGGGATTGAAGAATTTATGAATGAAGCAATTGTGATTTCCAAAGTCCAACATAGGAATCTTGTCAAACTACTAGGATGTTGTGTTGAGAAAGAAGAAAAGATGCTTATATATGAGTACATGCCTAATAAAAGCTTGGACGGTTGTCTTTTTGGTAAGTTAAAATTCAAACCCGTGAGGTTTAACCTAATTAGAAATACCGCTTAAGATATTATAAATAGTACCTCATTGACGTTTGTGTTTGTTTTACATAGATCCGACTGATCCATCACAGAAGATTCTAGATTGGAGGAAACGGTTTAGTATTGTCGAAGGTATTGGCAGAGGGCTTTTATACCTTCACAGGGACTCTAGACTCAAAATCATTCACAGAGACCTCAAGCCGAGTAACGTGTTGTTAGATGGCGATTGGAACCCAAAATATCAGATTTTGGGATGGCAAGAATATTTGGAGGCAACCAAGACCAAGCCAATACAGCAAGAGTTGTAGGAACTTAGTAAGTGAATTCTAAATTAAGCTATTTGGGTAATTTCCATTAGTTTGTCATATGATACGATAATATATCGCGATTTTGCAGCGGATACATGGCGCCAGAATATGCAATGGAGGGCCGGTTTTCTGAGAAATCGGATGTCTATAGTTTTGGAGTGCTGATGTTAGAGATAGTAAGCGGGAAAAAGAACACACAATATTACAATCAAGAGTGGTCTTTGAGCCTTTTAGGATGTGTAAGTCTTTCTCTGTTACTGTCAATCTTCAATAAAACTAGGGTATTTACAAAAATTACTTCTGAGTTTTGCTTAATTACACAAAACTCCAGCTATTTTCCAAAATTACAAATACACCTTTAAAGTGTTACAAACACCCCATGAGGTACAAGAGAAACAAATGTTAAGGAAACTTTAACTTTGAAAGATAACTGAATTTTCTTGCATAATTTTTGTAATGGATAATTACAAAAACTACCATCAAGATTTAAAGCTAATGACAAAAAGACCCAAAGATTTTTTTGAAAATTACAAAAATCCCTTCCTTGAGGTTTCTGTATTACACTTTAGCCCATTCATAAGCAAAAACATTTCAAACACCGGTTTTATATTTGTAAAAATTATAGTTTCCTCCTTATATTTAAGACAAAATCAAACCTCAAGGTTTTTTTTTTCCGAAATTTTGAAACTTCTATGGGCTTTTTTCGTAATTACCCCAAACTTCAGGGGTAGTTTTTGTAAATATCCCTTTTTGTAATTAACCCTTTGAAACAATGATCCGAGGTTAATTTCTATAACAAATTGTTTTCTGAAAACATTACAGGCGTGGAAATTATGGAATGAAGACAATGGTATGGCTTTTGCGGATCAAAATATAGCAAGTCCGAATGTCCAGTCAGAGATTGTGAGATGCATTCATATTGCACTATTGTGTGTCCAAGAATTTCCTAAAGACAGACCGGCCGTACAAACTGTTCTGTCGATGCTCAGCCGTGAGATTGTCGACCTGCCGCTGCCGGAGCAGCCAGTCTTTGCGGAAAAGTGGGACCGCTCTCATGTCGGGTCGACTCAGGGGACTAGCCAGTTCGGATTCTCCACCAATGACCTCACTATCACAGTGCTCGACGGGCGATGAGATGGGGATTCTTGAAATGCCTTGATGATATATATACTTGTTTTACAATGTCTGGAATATTATGTTGATATTATGCCAGTTTTTCTTGAATGATGGATGATCCATCCTACATTTAGAAAAATAAAAAGATTCCTGTTTTTTGGGCTGTAAAATGTTGTGCTCCCTTTTTTATAGTCATCACATTGATCTCAAATTAATTGATCACTTAAATTTAAAATTGTTGCCATTTTAATCTTTGATCATGTTTGTTGAAATAGTTGGAACCTAATTTGCTAAGGCTCTGTTTGAGGCTTTATATGACATTAGACAAATTTGATGTGTAGTATCAAATTTGATGTAATCCCATTAAAATATGATCAAAAATTCCAGAAATAGTATTGATTGATACCTACAAGTTCTTATTTAGTAGTTTAAATTTTAGATATAAATATTGAGTTGGTGATATGTTTTTAGATATTTTGCCTTCTTCCCTGTCAAAAACCAACTTCTTTTTGGTATAAATACATCATATTTCTACCATTTTATGGTATGCTTAAAATAAATTATTCTCTCTAGCTCTCAAAGTTTGATACTGATTTGACTTTTGAGTAGGCTAAACAATGCGCATACCTTCACATGACTAGTAAATTTAAGTGACTAAAAACATTTTTTTGCTTCATCTTTAATCTTATTGATAAAATACGCTGCATTATTGAAATTTGATTGACTAAAAAAGATGGATGGGGAAAGGACGTATTATTTTTCCCTTTGTCCGCCTCTATTCTTGGACGAAGACTTAGCCTTGTTTGTTTATATTTCCAACAGGCTATTTCCATTTTCCAACTATTCATAAAAGTGGAATATCTTTGTCCATAAAATTTCTAATGGAAATCATCATTTTTATTTTCTATTTTTTATATAAAATAAAATTTCAAACCTATAATTTATATTCTCAAACTTATACACTATCTTACATCACTCATTAATCACTATTATCATATTTCAACCCAATTATTTATGTAGGACCCACCACTGTCAACACTATCTACTTATAATATTACTATTTTTAAATTATATCTATATAATAGGACTCACCACTTACAATCTTACAAATATAATATTTAAAATATTGAAAGTGGATTCCACCACCACCAACTTTTCAATTATTATATACATAAAATAATATTTCAAAACTACTCAACCAAACACAATCTCATTTCCAACCCTACATAAAACACATTTCAATTCATTCATCCAAACATAAACGAATTTCCACACGACAACCAATAAATTTTCAAAATTCTATTTCCAACTCCAGAAACTGGAAATGAATCAAACCTGCCCTTATTAGTCTCAACTCTCAACTTAGTCATCACTGATTATAGAATAAGAAGCACTAAAATTTGAAGTCAACATTGGGAACAAAATGTTAAAAAAATTATAAAAATAAGGTTGGACAAAATTTTCGCCATGCTGCGAAAGTGATATCAATTGACTATTTTCCATTCACGACATGTTTAAGAATGGGTAGTCTCCAGGAAGAAAACTTTGAACAAAGTCAATGCCACCATGAAACAAATACAGAGATTATTCTATGGCTTTAGCGTTTACTGCCCCGCTTTTTTTTATATATTGGAATGGATTGTGACAAAATATTGATTTTACTACTTGTAACAATCATGATCAACGCCAAAACCCTTAAACTTGTCCTTTTAGCCCTGTTTTTGATACCCTGTTTTCCTTTCCAGGGATTTTGTGCAGAAACAGACACAATCACTTCCAGTTTATCCATTAAAGATCCTGATTTCTTAGTATCTCGTGGCAACATATTCAAATTAGGATTTTTCACCCCAGAAAACACCACCAACCGATACTTAGGCATATACTACGTCGTTTCTGAAAAAACCGTTATATGGGTTGCAAACAGAAACAGATTTCTAACAGAATCTTCCGGCACCGTAACCATATCCAACGACGGCAATCTCGTCCTAATCAACGGCCGAAACGAGACTCTCTGGTCCACGAACGCCACCACTACCGGAACAAACACCACCGCCGAAATCCAGGACACCGGAAACCTTGTCCTCCGCGAAAACTCGACCGGAAATGTAATATGGGACAGTTTTTCACATCCCACGAGTTCTCTGATGCCCACCATGAGTTTAATCGACGACACGAATACGGGTAATAAGGTGACAACGTCGGCCTGGAAAAACGCGGCCGACCCTGGAATTGGAAATTTCACAACGGGGCTTCAAGCTGTAAACATCCCACAGATTTTCACCTGGAATAATGGCCGCCCGTACTGGAGAAGTGGGCCCTGGAATGGGCAGATCCTTATCGGGGTTCGGGATATGTACGATACTTACCTGGATGGATTCAGACTGGTCGATAATTCTGGAACTTTCTATTTCACTGTCCCTCTAGGAAGGCTCTTGATGAGAATCGATTTGAATTCTTCCGGAAGTTTAGTGCAATCCGTGTGGGACGACGGTTGGGAGATTACGTGGACTGCTCCTCAAAATGAATGTGATGTGTACGGGACGTGTGGGCCGTTTGGCGTCTGTAATCCCCTGGATTCGCCTATTTGTTCGTGTTTGAGAGGTTTCGTGCCCATGGATAGGGATGAATGGGGAAGTGGGAATTGGAGTAGTGGGTGCACGAGGAGAACGGACTTGCATTGTGATGGAGAAAATCGAGATGGGTTTTTGAGGTTGCGGTTTATGAAGGTACCTGATTTCGCTCAACAGTTTTCGTCTAGGCGGGAAGATGAATGCAGGAGTAGATGTTTGAGGAATTGTTCTTGCCTAGCTTACTCACATGACCCGAATAGTATTGGATGTATGTTTTGGAGCGAGACGTTGATCGATATTCAGCAGTTCGATGGTGTTGGTGCTGATATTCACATTCGTCTGGCTATTTCAGAATTAGGTACTTCTTTTGGCAAATTTGAATTCTTATAGATGATATACTCTTATTTCCATAGTTACCTTTTTTAGCTCTAAAACCGTTAGGCGCTAAACAGATTGCAAATTGGGGTCTAGCGCTTAGTCAGGGGCTGGACGGAGATTTTGCAAGTATGAATATAATTTAAGCAAAAAATGTAAACTGATTTGGAATGACATTTTTTCTTTTTCTTTTTCAGATACTCACAAGGACAAAAAACTGGTTATCATCATCCCAGCAGTCGTGGCGTTTGCTTGTGTATCGATTGGCTTCTTCATTGCTTGGTGCTGGATGGCCAAGAAAAAAGGTGAAAAACTGGCCTGTGGATATATGAATATATATTTGGCTGCCAACCTTATATACTGTGATAAATGTTCCTTGTGAAATTAGGAAACCGAATAAAAGACCAAAAGACATTGGAATCATTGCAATCAGATTCAAGTGCTATTGTGCTCAAAGATGAATCCGAGAAAGTTAACATGGAAGAGTTGCCATTATTCACTTTCAAGACGCTTGCTGGCGCGACCAATCAATTCCACGACGACAATATGCTTGGGAGAGGTGGTTTTGGCCATGTTTACAAGGTAATATCTTGACTTCATACTGTCCCGGCACGTCTATAACTGCATCTTGTTATTTACGATCCCTGGAAATTTCTTGTTTGTAGGGAAAACTGGAAAACGGGGAAGAAATTGCTGTGAAGAGGCTTTCAGCAGCTTCGGGGCAAGGGATGGAAGAATTTACGAATGAAGTGATTGTGATCTCCAAAGTCCAACATAGAAATCTTGTTAAACTATTGGGATGCTGTGTGGAGAAAGAAGAAAAGATGCTGGTATATGAGTACATGCCGAACAAAAGCTTGGACGTGTGTCTCTTCGGTCAGTTTGTATTTTCTTAACAAATATCCTCCAGAAACAAATATATATTTGTAATTTTGAAAAATAGAAGGGTTATAATTAATCTTAATTTTCATTCTTGTTTTCTGTCTCTGCAGATCGGACGCGGCCATCAGATATGGTACTGGATTGGAAGAAACGGTTTAGTATTGTCGAAGGTATTGGCAGAGGGCTTTTATACCTTCACAGGGACTCTAGACTGAAAATAATTCACAGAGACCTCAAGCCGAGTAATGTGTTGTTAGATGGAGATTGGAACCCAAAAATATCAGATTTTGGGATGGCAAGAATATTTGGAGGTAATCAAGACCAAGGCAACACAGCAAGAGTTGTAGGAACATAGTAAGTAAATTTCAATTTAAGCCATTTAGGACATTTCTGTTAGTTTGTCATATGAATTATTGCGATTTTGCAGTGGATACATGGCGCCAGAATACGCAATGGAGGGCCGATTTTCTGAGAAATCGGATGTCTATAGTTTTGGGGTGCTGATGTTAGAGATTGTAAGCGGAAAAAAACACTCATTATTACAATCAAGAATGGTCTTTGAGCCTTTTAGGATGTGTAAGCCTTTCTCTGTTACTGTTACTGTCAATCTTCAATAAAACTAGGGATATTTACAAAAATTACTTCTGAGTTTAGCAAAACTCCAGCTGTTTTCCAAAATTACAAATACATAACTCCAGCTATTTCAGAGAAACAAATTACAAATTTTAACAAAGATAACTTTAGTGTTACAAATTACAAAAACTACCATCAATTTGTATAAAAAGAAACAAAAATGTTGAAGGAAACTTTGAACTTTGAAAGATTACTGAAAATTTTCTTGTAATTAGGTTAAACAAATCTCAAGTTTTTTTCTGAATAACATATTGTTTTTTTTTTGTAACTACCCCTTTTTTGTAAAACATTACAGGCATGGAAATTTGAAAACATTACAGGCGTGGAATGGAATGAAGACAATGGTATGGCTTTTGCGGATCAAAACATAGCAAGTCCAAATTTCCAGGCAGAGATTGTGAGATGCATTCATATTGCACTATTGTGTGTCCATGAATTTCCTAAAGACAGACCCGTCGTTCAAACTGTTCTGTCAATGCTTAGCCGTGAGATTGTCGACCTGCCGCTGCCGCAGCAGCCGGTCTTTGCGGAAAAGTGGGACCGTTCTCATGTCGGGTCGACTCAGGGGACTAGCCAATTTGGATTCTCCACCACTGACCTCACCATCACGGTGCTCGATGGACGATGAGATGGGGATTCTTGGAATGCGATTATATGTTTTTTACGATCTTTGGATTAGTCCAGTCTATACTCAAGTACAAAAAATCACAATTTGATGCTACTTGTGTAAATAGATGGTTTGTTTATACTCCCTCCGTCCCAATAAGATATGCCACTTTTTCTTTTTCGTCCGTCCCAAATTATACTCCAATCAATACTACATAGATGAGATATTTGGATGATTTAGTACATGAAAAACTCTTATAGTCCAATCAATGTACAAGCTGTATTAAAAGTAGAAAACACAATCAGGATCTAAGAAAACAGATAATCAGGATTAAGGGGGATAAACACATGAGCTGCATTAGTCTCTATTAACTCCAACTGCCCTTTCAGTAAATGCATATAAACAATCCAATCCCCATTCCCCTTAGGACTAGGCATTGGCATAACATATCCCGATTTTCCACCCCACGGGAAATGATAAGAACCAAACACGGGATATCCCCATCCGAAATCCATTTTCCTAATAGGAAAATTCTTCCCGGAGGAAACCACCACCGCCGGCTCCTCCTCCGTCGCCCTAGCGGCGTAGATCTTCGATATCCCCAGCTCAGGGCGGTGCTCCTCCACCCAATCGATCAGCCCGAGAAAATGCTCTTTCGTCACCGCGGATCGCAAAAACTCGTGAACTTCATTCGCCGCCCAATTTAATGATTTTATTTTCAATTCCTCAATTTTCTTTTCCCCAAATGGAATTGACAAAACATTTCCGAAATATGAAGCGATCAATTTTGCTTCCGTTTCATCTTCGCCGTCGATTAGTCTATTTCTCCCGTCGACCACAATCCCTAATCTGCAGTAATTATCGCCGCCGGAAAATTCCCCTGAAATAATCGTTTTCCAGAGGAATGCGCAAAATGCCTCCAATTTAGTTCTCTTATTATTATTATTCCCTTCGCTATTATTGTTATCGATGTTGGCTAGGTTTTGCAGCTCGTTGACTCGGTCAACCTTGATGTAATATATGCGACTCATCGCTGATTGAACGTCGTCGTTTTGGGGGGGACAGTTATCTGGCGGCGGTAAAGCTGAAATGGGAATGTACATGTCGGCGACAGAATGGTGATAGGTACCGGGTCGTCTGGGGAGGAGGAGTGAGCGGCGGAAGGAAGGAGGCTGAGATAGTGGCTGAGATTGCGCCATCTCCGCCCATGAAACGAGAAACATATTGGCGGAGTAAGCGTCGGCTACCTGATGAGCGAATGTGCACGCCACCACTAACCCGCCGCCGCAAAGTTGGGTGACCTGTCATCATCAAACACAAATTGGAAATTGGGTGTCCAACAAATATCCTACTTAAAAAAAATAATAATAATAAAATATGCACACAATAGTACACTACTGTGTAAGCAACCTAATTAGCAATGCTCCAAGGTTTTTTCTTTTACAATGGGGAAACCCACGCCTTAAACTATATTGAACGTAATACTATTTGAACTTGTTTAAATTTTTTCGAAAATTATATTTTGGAACTTGTACTACACGTCAGAACCAGTGAGGTCAAAGAATCACACTGAATTTAGGGTGGTCATGTTAAATTTAGGCTGAACAATATTGAACAATTTTTGGAAGCACTTTTCAAATTCATATTAATGTGTCCATTGATATTGTTTGGATAAAGTGATTCTTTAATGGATTTCAAATCCTCGAAAACCATTTTTCGAGTTGTTTTGGAAGATTCAAATTCATCTTAGTTCGCGTCATTTGAAAATTTTCCTTCAAGTCTAAATTGTCACGTCCAAATGCAACCTTGGTGGTTAGTTTAGAATGAACTTTTGAATAAGTCATTTCTCCAAAAAGTCCCTTCAAGAAATCGAATTGGAGCGTATGAAAACCCACAAAAAATTGTTCAAAAAACAACCTTCAGATTTTCCTTTTTCATTGTATTTTTTATTTTCTAATTTTTTTCCAAAATTCGACCAAACAATCGCTTTTTTGAAATGAAAAAATTCTAACCACACTTTGACGGAAAATTCTAGATATGACCATGTGTATTATATGATCATTTTGTGGGTTTGGTACCTAAACTTTAATTATTGTTGTAACTCAAGATTTAAACTTTGTGATACTGCTAAATTGCAACATCAGACACTCTGATAATTGAATATTCCACCGAGATTCCATCATGTGCGCAACACGTGAGGACAAAAATGTCAATCATCTATACTAATAAAATGTATTGCACTTTCCAACCAAAACTTTTTGTTATTTGTTACTTTGCCACCTAAGTTTTTCACAATTTCAACTTTGTCACCTCGCTTCAAAAATAATAATAATAATAAATATTAATTTATATATTTTATCTATTTTTATTCATAAAATATATATTTAACAATAATAATCAGTATGAAATATATTAATAAGTTAAATTAGTAAAATTAAATAACTATACAACCATTTATGTTAAAAAAATTAAAAAGTTATATAATAATAAAGTTATAATGTATTATAAAAATATTCAAAATTATATTATTAAATATTTTAAAAAATTAAAATTTAATATTTGTGTATAGTTATTTATTTTGTTTGTTATTTATTTAAAATATTGTTTTTCAAAGTTCTATGAAGTAACTTATTTAATAAATTTCTTAATTTAACAAAAAAAAACTATTTTTCAAAATGCATTATAATATGTTAAAAAATCATTACCATATAAGTTTAATTTTAAATAGAATCGAGCTCGAGCACGAATCGAGTTTGAGTAGCTTGATAATAGTTTTAGACATATTTCATTCTTTTTTTTTACTGATCGAGCTTGAGCCCGAGCCGAGCTTTTACACATTATGAAACAAAAAATTGTGATCAAGCTTGGTAGTTATGTTGAACCGAGATCAAATAAACTTTTACTTGATCGATCTCGAATTGAGTATTAAGTAGTTTAGTTTAGTTTTCTGCCATTGTTAAAATAGTTAGAATAAAGTTAAGAAATATTCTATAGATTAAATAATTATTTTAATATGAAAAATACAAAGGCATATTATGACACATGGGCGGCTGATTGTACTATGTACAACACTTGGATTATTGGGTCTCCATATAGACTGTGGACAGAGACGAATGACAGGCAAGGGGTGGCACTGGCCTAGTGGCTGCCCTCGAATTTTGAAAAAAAAAATGTTATTTTGGTTATTTTACTTTTTAATTTTAAAATAAATAAAAAAATAGAAAATTGGAAAAAAATACTTTAAACTCAAAAATAACTAAAAACAATGGTTATGGGGAAAATGACCAAAAATAACTAAAAATATTAATATTAGTTGAGTTATCCAAATTCTTCTACTAAATTACTGATTCTGGATATGGTTGAACTAAAGTTTTAGCATTTTTTTCCAACTTATAAACTATATTCACAGCAATCGGGCACAAACTCCACGCTTCTTTTGAACTATTGAACATTCTTTCTTCCTAGAGGAGGAAGAGCAACTCCAATCCACCGGTAGCGACCATCAAGGTTTAAAGTTAGGATCTTGAAGTTGCAATTGCAACACTAAGGCTCTACGCCAACCCTCAGTTCCAAGTTTTAGCATATACATACCAAAATTTTAACACTAAAAAAAACGTGGGATCAACATTGTGTTCAAAACCCTGGGCTACTCCCTAAATTTTTTTTTTTCCCCTCATTTTCCCCCTAATTTTTTTTTTCTCTTTAAAAAACACATATAAATTTTTTTTTTTTTTTCCACTTTAAAATTTGAAAAAAAAATTATTCCCGCTTATGTTCAAATGGATCTACGCCATGTGTTAGTGGTTGTAAAAATGTGTTGTAAGTTGATCTCTCATACGAAATACATGTCCCCTCCCCCCTGAGTCCCCATTGTACTCGAGCAAAAAAAAAAAAGTACTAAAAAAAATGTATGCACAGAAAAACCAGTACACTCACCTGAACAGCAAGAACGCCGCGGTTCCTCACCGGAACTAGTTTTCCTTCAACACTCTCATCAGGATTATACAAATCAAGCTCCTCCAATTCCACGTCAGCAAAAGCCTCACAAAAATCCACGCCGCCATTGTTGCAGAGCAGCTCCGGCTCACCGGCGCTGTTCTTAACTAGCTCGCCGGCAAACGCATAATACGAAACCAAAGTTTGCGCCAAGGCCTTTTTCAGAACCCCAATCATATGCGCAAACGACAATTCATCAGACCTCATGTATTTATCGTAGCAAAAGAAAACGCCGACGTCGACCGGCGGCAAGAGCAAGTCGAGATTGGACAACGGCAGCCAGTGGTCTTGCATTGGCAACGCCGCCGCTACAACCTCGGTTTTTATCGTCTTCACCTCGAAGTCTCTTTTCACGTGCATTTTTTTTTTTTTAATGGCTGGGATTTAAGTGCTTGAAGGTGAAAGAGAGATTACAAGAGGATTATATTTATATAGATGTGTGGTTATCTTACATTGAAGATTAATTTGTCATGTACTAATTTTAGCTTTTCTTTTTAACGTGTATATACACGTAGGGCCGGGGACCAGCTTAATTGGTACATACGAGATCTTGTATTCCATACACGTTTATTTGGTGTTTTAATTCACAAAGTGATGGAATGTAAATAAAATGATATCAATATATTGTATATGTGATAAATACAAAAAATTAAAAAGAATTATATAAATTTTAACTAATTGTTTTTTTATAACAAAAAATGGTAGTATAATTGTTTTTTTATAAAAAATATATGACGTACTAGCTTGATTGGGTGATGAACGTTAAAAATGGAGAAAACGTTGATGAGAGCTTAAAAGTAATTGAACGGGAGAAAGTCACAGTGTAAAATAAATTTGAGTAAGGTTTATATTATATAGGTATTATTTTTGGAAATTGGATAATAGTCCAACGGTTAAAACTTTCATGTCTAAATTAGAAATTTGGCCGGTATTCGATTCTCACCACTCCCTCTCTTAGAATATGTACTAAAAAAATATGGGTATTAATTTGTTCCTCTTATGGATCTATTTAATTGGATTGTTACAAATTGTTAATAATATTGAAAAGAAAAAAATGTATGTTTTTATATTATCATGTTTAAAAAATAATAAATTTTAATTGATCGTGTCGCAGCAATGCATCATTACTCTATATAATAATTATAAAAATAATTTTGCAGATATATATATATATATATATATATATATATTTTTAAATATGTAACAAAAATAAATAATGGATAATTACAAAAGCTATCCTTCATGTTTAGCCTCATTACAAAAAATTTCGGTTATCTTTCATGATTATAAATAACACATTTATAAGGGGTTACAAACACCGACTTGAGGTTTGTATTTATCTAACAAATACCCACTCGCGAGGATGCGATTTGTAATACAAAAACAAATGTAATTAGTATTTGTAATTTTTAAAGATATCTACTTTTTTTTGTAATTAGGTTAAATTTCATATATAAATTTTACAATTATCCTTAAAACAATAAATTCAAATTAGACTGAGTCTTGTGGATCAACGACACAATAGCTCAATTGAGATTTCATGTTCACATTCCTATTCCACTTTATATTCTATTGTACCGAATGAATGTCACGTGTACAGAATACTGTCATAAGAACCAACAATTTATATTTATCTGACTCACAAGGTGTTATTAATCATGTTAAGTGGAATAGGAAAATTGAACAAGAAATCTGGTCCCGAGATTGAAGCACACTATTTTATCATTCACTATTATATTGTACGTGGTTCAAACTTCAAACAAGCCGATGATCATGAGGTTTGCGTGCAACTATAATTCGAAACTCTTACCTATTTCTTTGTACTAATTAGCTCAAATTTTATAGTTTTTTTCGGGTTGGATAATTGGTTCACGAATTATAAAGAGGTAACCCACTCAACAATGACTCATATAAATATTTTACATTTTGTAACCTTTCGTACATCATAGTACGCAATAGCTTCATCATTTCGTAACTACTACAAGGAATCGTAACCAAAATTCATAAAGGTTTAAAAATCATAGGATTCTAATTTCAATACACAGAGAGATTCACCAATGAAATGTTTCCAAGTTGGGTGAACCTATATTATCATCTGATAGAGAAACATTTCCAGTCCAAAATAAAATATGTTTTGCATGTACTTATTGGTTAAACTGCAGGGGAAATGTGAACAACTATAACAACTCTCTGTCATTATCTGGAAATTTATGATGTTTGATATATATATTTAAATGATAGTGTTGGGTTTCAACGAAGTGTCAGAGTACAGTTTCGCAATAACCAATCCTTTGAGGTTAACCTGCGGTTGTTGCAATTAGACCTGTAAATTTTCACGAGTTACAAGACTTTCTTCTAAATAATGCATGTTTTGGATCCTAAGTTCCCTCCAAAAAAAAAAAAAAAAAATTCTATTCAAGCAATGAAATTTAAATCAAGGAACTTGAGACTTGAGAGTAGTTCATAGCATAATAAATTGTCTTTTAACAATGAACTGAAATATTATATATTTATAAGGGATGATTACAAGAATTACTGTCACTTTTAGCTTAATAAACTACAAAAAAATATCCAATTATCTTTCAAAATTACATACTCATTTGATATTTTTTTTTACAAATTGAAAATATCCAATTATCTTTCAAAATACATACTCATTTGATTTTTTTTTTTATTTTACAAATTGCACATTTATAAGACTATTTGTTACGTAAATACAAACTTGTTCATAACTTTAAAGAGAACATAATTTTTTTATGTAATTAAGATTAACCTCAGGGATAATCTTTGTAATTATAAATTATCCCTATTTATAATCTGATATGAGGGTATTTATGAATTAGGGCCATTAGGCCTTCATGTGCTTAATAGGACTGTTATAGCCCAACTTTATGTATTATCTTATATCCACTATGAGCTTTAATCTATCGAATCTAATAAATAATAATCTAATATTTATTTTGGTCCATAATCCAAATGAATATTTTGGGCCAAGCCTGTTAAGTCTGTTCTGGGTTCATGGCCAATCACCATTCACCACTGTTCATTAATTGTTGTTTCTTACCTCTCTGGAAGGTGAAAAAACAGAACTAGGCTAAGTCAACTGGCCACCACATGGGATTTTGGTCTCTTATGGGATAGAGGTTGTGGGTTATAACCTACAAACCATCAAAATGACCATCGAGATATATGCGAACTGGTGAATGAATTAATAGGAACTCCAAACTCATACTGAATAATATCCGTGTGGGATCTGATTCGGTAGTCGAATATATTTGTTGTCTTTATCTTGGAGGATCGATTGTATGTCGGGCGTCGCAAACCCTACCAAAAATACTAGGTCGATCTGCACAACTTTTTTTGGTTTTCCGATGAGGGGCGGACATTGGTGGCGGCGCGATGATGAACGCCAAAAACTGGTTTTTCATGCATAGTCAAATGTAAACTAAGTGAAATCTTGAAAAATAAAGAAAAATCCGTTCAATTTGTCTCAATCAGGTATTCGGTCTTTATAAGGTGATCAATCGACAGATTACCACGTAACATTGTGATCTTGTACTAATCAATTATTAACTGATGATGTTCCCATATATTCCACGAATTTTCTTTCTTTGACAAAAATATACACATATCACATCAAAGAAAACTATGAAGATATTATTAATAACAAAACATGGCAATTTTTGCACTTCTGAATTTCTATTCTGTTCATAGATAAGATTCAAAAGAAACTTGACAATTCATGGGTTTTAACCACCGTAGAAACCCATATCCTATGCTTCAAGCTTTTTGCTCATAAGTTCTTGTTTCTTGAGGTTTACCACTGCCATCGACACCATAACGGTTAACCAGTCGATTCGTGACCCTGAAATCCTGATTTCCAACGGTAAAAAATTCATACTGGGTTTTTTCAGCTCTGTAAATAGCAGTCACCGTTATGCCGGTGTAATGCTCAACGTCCCCCGTGATGACGGTTATATGGGTAGCTAACAGAGACAAGCCTCTGAATGATTCTAACGGAGCAGTGGAGATTTCAGGAGATGGCAATCTTGTGATTTTAGACGGAAATAGGGATATTATATGGTCATCTAATATTCCAAGCCCTGTGGCAAATTGAAGTGCCCTGCTTTTGGATACAGGGAACTTGGTCCTACAAGATAACTCCATTAGTACGTATGTTTGGGAAAGTTTCCAACATGCTTCGGATTCTTTCGTAGAGAAGATGAAAATTTTTACAGATTCGCGCACGAATGAGAAAAATATACTGACGTCATGGAAAAGCCCTTCTGATCCGGCGCCTGGAAAATTCACTCAAACGATTGAGCCTCTAGATATTCCACAAGCGTTTGTTTGGAAAAACGGCGATCCTTACTGGCGCAGTGGACACTGGAACGGCCAAATCTTCGTCGGGTTACCTTACATAGAATCATTCCACAAACCGGCCTGGATATCGTCAATGATTTCCCTGGAAATGCGTATTTAACCTTTACTCTTTTGAATCCGTCCGTCTTGGTATATTATGTCTTGAACGCATCCAGGATTTTGGAGGAGAAAGTGTGGTCCGATGAGAAGGCAGATTGGGAGTTAATCGATTGGAAACGAGTGTGATGTTTATGGTAAATGTGGACATTTTGGAAGCTGTAACGCTCAGGACAGGCCAATTTGCGCATGTTTTCCGGGGTTTGAGCCGAAAAATAACGAGTGGAAAGCGGAAATTGGTCTAGTGGTTGTGTAAGAAAAACCGGGCTGCAATGTTTGAAAAATAATTCTGCTGATGAAACAAAAGATGGGTTTGTGAAAATGAATAGAGTAAAATTGCCGGATAATGCTAAATGGTTACCCAGTTTAGAAGCAGAGTGCAAAAGCCAGTGCTTGAATAATTGTACATGTAGAGCTTATGCATATACTGCTGGAATTGGATGTATGCAGTGGTCTGTAAACTTAATTGATGTACAGAAGTTCTCTAATGATGGTTCAGACATGTACATTCGGTTGGCATATTCAGAACTAGGTAATAAATCTACACCACTTTGCAAGAGAGAGTTTTGTGTATTCATATCAGGGGATAATTACAAACAGCCCCTAAGGTTTGGGCTAAGCACAAAAAAACCAAGAGGTTTTTGAAATTACAAACAAAACCCTTAAGGTTTGATTGTGTCTTAAATTTAATGGGTTAACTGTAATATTTTGATAAACGTAAGAGGAGCATTTGAAATGTATTTTTGCATATGAAAGGCGAAAATGTAAGACGGGTCAAACCTAACGGGAGTTTTGTAATTTCTGAAATTTCTGGGTTTTTTTGTAATTAGCCCAAACCTCACAGGTATAATTTCGAGATTCTTTTTCTAAGGAATACATACAAAAAAACCTAAAGGTTTGGGCTAATGACAAAAAGACCGAGAGATTTTTAAAAATTATAAAAAAAACCCTTAAGGTTTGATTGTATCCTAAACTTAAGGGGGTAAATGTAATATTTTGATAAATGTAAAGGGAGCTTTTGAAATGTTATGTACATATGAAAGTGAAAATGTAAGACGGGCCAAACCTAAAAGAAATTTTTGTAATTTCCGAAAATCTCTATGTTCTTTTGTAATTAGCCTGAACCTCTGGGGGATTTTTGTAATTATCCTTTTTCTAATTAAAGTATATGTGAACTCTTGCAGGAAACAAGAAAGACCTGAAAGTGATTATAGCTACAACAGTGGTTCCAGGGGTTATAATCATCCTTGTATTTGCTTACTTTCTGAAATTGCTGCTCAAGTACACAGGTATAATATGTATTCATATTCCATTAAACCTACTTTCAGATGCTGAATAGATGAGAGTTACTACAAAGATACAGTATTATCCATACTTTTCCTGGTTTTCTCTGTGTTTCTTCGTCTTCTTTCTTTTTTCTTTCGGTTTTATGGTCCGCAACTGAGGAAATCAGGAAACACATACAGGGTATTCAGGAGAAAGCATGCTCAAACGTTATGAGCATGGAGTTGCACTTGAAGAACTACCGTTATTTAAATTCCAGACGCTCTCAAATGCGACAGATAAATTTGACCCGATCAATACGCTTGGACAGGGTGGCTTCGGTCCAGTCTACAAAGTATTTCATCTTGTTCCGAACATCAGATGTACCAGTTTTTGTGATGTGCAAAAGTGATTCCTAAGATTTACTAAGTTTTTGCAGGGAAAATTACAAAATGGACAAGAAATAGCTGTAAAAAGGCTAGCAAGATCATCCAACCAAGGCCTAGAGGAGTTCATGAATGAGGTTGAGGTGATTTCTAAGCTCCAACACCGCAACCTTGTTAGACTACTTGGTTGCTGTGTGGAGTGTGAAGAAAATATGTTGGTTTATGAATATATGCCCAATGGAAGCTTGAGTTCGTATCTCTTTGGTAAGTCTATTAGGGATAATTACAAAAACACCCCTGAGGTTTGGGCTAATTACAAAAAAACCTACAGATGTTTTAAAATTACAAATAAACCCCTATGGTTTGATTATGTTCAAAATTTAAGGGGATAATTATAATATCTTCATAAATATCAAGGGGTTTTTTAAATATTTTTTTCTTATGAAGGGGGAATATGTACGGCAGATCAAACATCAAGGGTTTTTTTGCAATTTTAAAAAATCTTTGGTTTTTTTTTGTAATTAGCCCAAACCTTAGGGAGTTTTTTGTAATTATCCCAGTCTATTATGATGGTCAAGTTTCATCTAAGCCGTCCGAATTCAGGTTTTTTACTTCAAACAATTACAACCAGCGTTCTAAAAAGTGCTAATCTGGTGGTGGCAGATGGACCTAAGCGGGTCTAGTTGGAAGAATAATGTAGGCGGACAATGAAAACGCTCTAGGCGAGGACTAATCGGGCTAAGGCTGGGATTTTTAGAACATGTGATTAAAACTAAGAATCTTGTTCAATTGTGGTGCTTTTGTTTGAACTTTCTTGATAATTTGGGGTTTCACTTCTCAGATTCACATAGAGAAAATTTTCTTGATTGGCAATTACGCGTAAACATTATTGAGGGGATTTGCCAAGGCCTCCTTTATCTTCATAGGGATTCAAGACTAAGGATCATTCACAGAGATCTGAAGGCTAGTAATATTTTGCTGGACGAAAATTTCAGACTTTGGTATGGCAAGAATTTTTGGTTGCAAAGAAGATCAAGCCAATACAACAAGGGTTGTCGGGACATAGTAAGCATATCTTAACTTTAACTTTAAGGGGCTTACTGTATTATTTCTACAAATACATGGGGGTTTTTTGAAATGTCTTTTGCTTATGAATGGTGAAAATGTAATGCGGAATCAAAGTTAAATGGGTTTTTTTGTAATTTTAAAAAACCTCTAGAGTTTTTTTTGTAATTAGCCAGAACCTAAGGGGGCTTTTGTAATTATCCCTAATATATATGTTTTTCGACACAGTTGTCAGTTGATTTGAATGATAATGCTCTTTTCATGCTTGCAGTGGCTATATGCCCCCAGAATATGCATTACATGGAATATTTTCAGAAAAATCAGATGTATACAGCTTTGGGGTCTTGTTATTAGAGATTCTAAGTGGGAAAAGTGCCAGCTTTTTTCATGAAGAAGAACAACTGTTCCTAATAGCATAAGTAAGTTACTATTCTACATTCTGAATAGCTAAAAAGGTTAAGTCTGATTACAGAAAAAACTCAGTTATCTTTCAAAATTACAAATACCCCCTTGACATTTGTTTCTATTTTACAAATTCCACCCTCAAGAGGGGGTGTTTGTAATTTGAAATACAGCTAGAGTTTTTCGTCGGCTTACCATAAGGGTAGTTATTGTAATTTTTCGTAGTTAAAATGACAAAAATTATGGAACTGCAGTTAAATTGGCCATGACCTTTCATCATGTTTTCGATATTTCCAGGTGTGGAAATTGTGGAATGAAGAAAAGATAGTAGATTTGGTTGATCCAGTAATATACGATCCTGGAATGGAAACTGATATACTGAGATATGCAAATGTAGGTCTATTGTGTGTGCAATAAATAGCAGCAGATAGGCCTAATATTTCTACGGTTTTGTCGATGCTAAGTTGTGAGCTTGTAGAGCTCCCTCGTCCTAAGCAACCAGCATTTGTTGTGATGCAAAGGTCTTCAGAAACAGAATGTTCATATAAGAATCCAAGTAAATGTTCTCGGAATGATGTCACTGTTACAATTCTTGAAGGCCGGTAGAAATTTGAATACCTACTTTTTCTTGTGTGTATATGGCCATCAAACAGTTATTTGCATTGTTTGTGAATTATTGTTTCTATTATTGAGAAGTTAAATTGTCTTTTGATATATACTAGATTAATTTCTTTCCATCCTAATGAAGTATTTACCAAAAAATTATATTGAATTGCTATAACAATAATGTAATGTTTAATAACCAAAGAAAAGGTACCGACGTTTTTGGAATCAAGACGAATATATTCATCAAACGACAGAGCAAATTCCAAAAACATGGAGTTTAAAATCAAACAGAAAGTATCACTAAACTTCAACGAGCTTCCATTTGTGAAACTGTCAAACCATTTATAGAGAAGATTCCGACTTTACCTTGTCCTGGACTTGCTTTAGCCAAAGTTCTTCCGACCGTAAAAGCTGGATGCTGAGGCGAAGCTATTGCTGTTTGTTCATTATTTAACATAGCAACAACATCTGACATCAAAGGCCTGTCGGCAGGACTTTCTTGAACGCACAACAGACCAATTTGAACGTATCTCATTGGAGTTGAAGAGGACGAAGAGGGCATTTCCAATATGGGATCAATTAGCTCATGAACGCGGTCATGTTTCCACATATGCCATGCCTAAGGCCAGCAACAGATTCTTAAGATTGCATATTGGTAAAAGTTAATTACAAAAAGAGATAATTATAAAAACTACCCCTGAGGCTTGAGATAATAACGAAAAAAACCAGAGATTTTGAAAATTGCAAAAATCCCCTTGAGGTAAACGGTTGCGTATTGCACTTTACCTATTCATAAGCAAAAATAATTTAAACACCCCATTTACTTTTTGTAAAAATATTACGCTTATCCCCTTATATTTAAGACAAAATCAAACCTCGTGAAGGCTTTTTGTAATTTTGAAACTCTTTTGGGTTTTTTTATAATCACCCAAAACCTCAGGGTAGTTTTTGTAATTATGCCTTACAAAAAGTACTTTTGAGATTCAATTTGATTACCCAGAAAAAAGGGAAAAAAACTAAATCTACTATCTACTATCTATCTACTATCTACTACTATTATAAAAGCATGAATATTTCTGTAAATTTTTAACTTGACTAAAATACCCCTTCCATATATTAAATTTAATGGTACAATTTTAATTAATAAATTAGGATAAATATTGAAAGTTTTTGGCTGAGTTTAAAAGAGGATAACCAAGAGACGGGGTAAATATTTAAAGTATTTGGCTGAGTATAAAAGGGGATAACCAAGAGATGGGTTGAAACTGAGAAAGTTAACCTGCACGCACTCAAGCGGCAAGCGGATAAATTTCGCCAATTCAATTGAGAAAGTTAACATGCCCGCACTCAAGCAGGAAGCCGATAAATTTTCAACAATTCAGATCGCCTCTTTCGTATTTTTCTTCCCTAATAACCTCATGTTCCGGAATTAAGATGGCTGGAAACTAAGCGGGTAGAAAGAATGCTTGAGACTGGGAATCAAGAGAAACAATTGGAGGGTTCTATAACCGTGCAGGGGATTGCTAAACTCACATCTTTCTATTATTATGTTCTATGGTTTTAATATAGTGATTTGAGCCATTATTTATTTATGTTTTTGGCACATAAAAAGAGTTTGAAATCTTGACGACAGTAGTGCAAAATCCAAAATGAGTTTCCAGCAAAGGGATACCAAGACAGAAATCGACCACCAGGACTTCTACGATTTCAAAAGGGATTTCACCTGGGATACAAGGGTTGACCTTATTGATCGGGTTTCTTTTCCAAATTGTATCACGATCAAGGTCATGTTTCGAATATCCTCAATTTTAATTTGCATTCACTCAATCGGTACTCAATATTCAGCAATCTGCATTACCCAAGGCTTAATTCGGAATACCCATAGGTAAGTTCGAGCTTTAGATTGTGAAACGATAGAATTTAGTTCGAAGTTATTAGAAAGTGGAATTTCCGATTTTATATCAGAATTGGGATTAGAATTTTTTCGACATCTTGATTTGAAATATTTTGAATCATGTGAACTTTTCTATATTATTGCTTATCTACTTTGTTCTGAAATTAATTTGTATTGATTTGCTAGGAATTTGGAAAATTTGACTTCATCAATATGGAGGATTTCAATTTTGGTTTCTTTATGTTTAGATGGTTGGTGTAGGTTGGCGTTTCTTGTAAACAAAAGTATAGAAAATTGAGGAAATTGTAGATGACACGGAGAGAAATATATTAGACTGAAGAACTAAGAACTATAGGGGAGAGTGTCTGACGAAATGCTGTTTTGATAATTTTTCTCCTGGTCTTAATAAAAGTTGTATGTGGAAAAGTTGGTTAATGCGTCTATGAAATAATTGATGAATTATGAAATTATGTGTTTTCCCCTGAAGAGATTATCCTAAGAGATAAATCTTAGATTTTTGCACCAAATAAACTCATTTTGAGAATGTAAAGAATTGATGCTTTTGGAATTGCTACGTTTAGTTTCATTCTTCTTTTCCAATGTTACTGGACACCATAAGGGATCCATTTTCAATTGATTATGAGGTTTTTGAATTACTGTGTCTGTCAGGAAAATAAAGCCTTTGGATTTGCATGACATCGATCATTGCACAATTCTTGCCCTGTATTACATGATTATCCATGTGTTACTTTCAGATGCTTAGGTTGTGTAGTATTGATGTTACACTTCATCAGGAATGAGTACCGATATAGGTATTGAATTCTATTGAATTAAATTCGTTGGTGGCTATTATAGTTTCTATAAGTAAAGGTTATATTTTTTTAGAGTTATTTGTGTAACTTATATATAGGCTATTATACATATGAATCCTTTCAATTTGAAATGCCAGTTAACAAATAAACACTACTACCTCAGTGTATTATGAAAATTAAGCTAACTTTCTGGTATTTCTAAGTTTGACATCTTTCTTTGTGCATAACCTCACAGAGTGCCCTGATGGAACATTCATGGCTATCACTAGCATCGGGTTAGGTGCTAACAGTTGCTAGCTCATCCAAATAGAGGTTTGTACACGACTGTTGAATGATGACATATTATTGATTGAGCTCTACAAAATTAAAATAGATTTGCTTTATGATCCATTGATTAGTGTAGATTCATACATGTTCAGAATTCACACGACGAGATACTTTGGATTCTTAAAATCATCTGCGCAGGTAGTTTGTGAAATTAGTACTCGAGATATATGTAATAATATACGAGCTTGCTTTTTCTTGATGTCTAAAGTTCTTTTTTTTTGTATATATATATCTATCTTTTTTTCTCAAATTTAAGTACTTGAATGTAAACGACTTTTTGTGTATTTGTCATTGGGTTTTATCTTTTTATTCCATCAGTCTTCAATTTCCTTCACGATTCTTCGCTTTGAATGAGAGGAATACACGGAGAGAGAGAGAGAAAGATGAGAGGGAGACAGACAAAGACAGACTTTTTGTGGGTTTCTCTGTCTTCCTTTTCTTACTCGGGGTTTTCATTCTTTTTCTTCCTCTTTATACTTAATAAAATCTCATACTTTTCTTCATCAATGTTTATAATTTTTATTTTAATTTTTCTGTCAACGGCTGAAGTCAGGTTGCCAAAACCAAAGCAAAAATATCTTAGCCGAGGAAAGACAATAGAATATAATCAATTTCAAACCAACAAAAGCTGAACGGAGGAAAGGCAAGGAAATCTGATAGATTTTATGCTTCATTCTCTCTCTATTGCATGTTTTCTATTTTTTGCAGTTTTGTTTTATTTTGTTTGTCCACATTTGCAACTTTTCTCTTTAAAACTTTATTTAGCTGGAGTCTGCATGCGCCTACAGAAAGAAGACTGAAAGTTGAACGATATAGGATTTGCCCGATTCCATATTCTGTTAATTCCAGTTTTCCAAATAGTATATCCATATTCCACTACTATCTTATGTGTTTTAGGATTTTAGGTGCACTAAAAGTCATAGTTCACACTTGATAGAGAAAACCACTAGCCATATATACTAGAATCTGCGGACGCAAACTATCAGTAGCATTTTTCATAGGATATAAAAGAAGTGCCAACTCTCTCATGATGTATGATAGTTTCAGAGGTCAATGGCAATGAAGGAAGTGTCTGAATATGGTTAATATTCACTGATGTTGGGAAAAGATCCCTGCGCGCATAGCTCAATGAAAATTATGGAGAAACAAGAAGGGTAAATGATGATTATTATTTCCACTCACCCATTCATTTACAAATGTAATATTTTCATGTTTTTTTTTCCTGGTTGAGAGAGGGTAGGGAAATACATGCACGAGGTTTGTAAGCGTTTCTGCTAAATTGTTTACAAATCAAATTTTGAAGAATAAAGTTGAAGAAATTATTTCAGGAAATATTTCCTAAGTATGCTACAAGGAAGAATATTTTGATACCTAAAATAGCATTATATGTATTAGCTTTCTCATTTATCTTTTGCCTCAATTAAGTTTCTGAAAAAGCCATACAGAACATGTCAAAAGCATGTACTGCTTAAGCAGAAGCAACCAAACTTTTACTTTGGGACCAATTAAGTCAGAGGTAGAATTTTCATTGTCCTTGGTCATGCTCTAAGACAAAACAAAGTAGAAGCATTTACTTCATTGACACAAAGAAATTATGCATGTAAAGTTGCAGAATTAGTTAGGAAAAACAAGATTCTCTAAAGGGAATTCTTATGGATTTGTTGTGCGGGGGGAAGGGGGGTTAAATCTCTTGCCTTGCCCTGAGAGCTTGGAAGAGATGGGCTAGGTTGTTACCAAGTTAGACTCTGAGGGTGGGATTAAATCTCTTGCCTTACCCTGAGAACTTGGAAGAGGTGGGCTAGGTTGTTACCAAGTTATGTATCACTAGAAGCAAGGATTAGTCACTGAAATATTGTTGTTCTCCTCACCTTGTCATATTTAATTGTTTTCATATCTGGTCAAATTTTACCAGCTCATTCATTAATTCTGTGTCTTATCTCATATACAAATAACTTCAAGGAGGCTCGCTGACAGAAAAGCAGAGAAGTTTGAGAAGAATATTGCCAAGCGAAGTGTTGTTCATGAGACTACCACAAAGAAGAGAAACAACTTATCATTCTGTCCCATATTGCTTGGCTTTTCATTTTTTCATCTATTGGATCATGTAAGGCTTTCCATATTATAAAACTTTATCCTCCAAAAGGCCCAACATCGACGTAATCAGTAACCAATAGCATGCTTTTTCAGGCAAATCTTGCATTGCAAAAGGGGCAATATTGGCTTTGGTAATAAGTATTAATTATTATGATTTTTTTTTTTTGAGGAAAGTATTAATTATTATGATTAATCACACTCTTATAGTTGAAAATGACTGTTTTTGGTGGTAACATTTACTTTTTTTTTTTTTTTTTTGGTCATTTCTCCTTTAGATCGCTCTCAAACTTTTGGTTTTTCTTGACTCTCCATCTTCGATATATATCTCTCTCATTTTTATTTTATTTTATTTTTTTGTATCACTCGTGAATCATCAACCAGTATACATGTCAACGAACCTCCGGTACCCTCTCTGAGTTCCTACTCGAGTTAGGGTTTTGTACGCCGCCGCCGGAGCTTCTTCGCTTCACCACAATCGTCTTCAATCTTCCCTTAATCCCCCATCATGTTGTTTATCCTTATTTCCCATCATCATCTGCATCTTGCCTTTTTGCCAACTTTTATTCCCTGACATATTCTCTCTATACCTGTGCAAATCCCACTTAAACCAATCTGCCACCTAGTTGTCGCCACCTATCTTCAAAATACTTATTTTCCTTTCAACAGACAAACACAGGTGTTAAGCATATTACCTAGATCTGTTATTCCTTATCTCTTGACCAATAACCATTAATATATCCAAAAAAAAAAAAGGAAAAAAAAAAAACCCAAAAAGCTTGAACCGAAGTTTTTCTTTTGTTCCTTCCTCGTCTGTATACTCATCCCCCAGGCCAGCTTTCTTTTGCCTTTTCCTTTCTCTCTCCCGTCCGGGCACTGGAAATCCTGGAGTTTTCATTTGTATGAGCTCGAGACTGTCTAACTGTAGGTTTTAGCTTGTGTTTTGATTTCCTTTTGCAGGTTTCGTCGAGCTCGAGGGGCTACGCGTGTATCAGTATGTCTACAGACAGAAACAAATCCATTCGACGAAGACGAGATCCCAATCATTATCTCGCAAACGGAGGGCACTGATCGATCGAAAAACTCCCTATGCCTTGTAGGCAAGGTATGCACACAAAAACCCTTCAATGCGTTTGGGCTTCTGGAAACGATGCGCAAAATATGGAAACCTACGAATGGTATGACGGCAAAAGAACTTGAAGCGAACCTCTTCTCGTTCCAATTTCAACACGAAAGAGATGTGGAAAAATACTGTCTATGGAACCTTGGCACTATGACAAGAACGTTCTTATCCTTAAAAGACTGGATAGCGGAACTCAACCATCGGCAATGAAATTCGACACGGTACCTTTCTGGATACGAATATATGATCTACCAATCATAGGGCGACAAGAGGCGGTTCTACGAGCCATTGGTAATAGATGTGGGCAATTCATCGAAGTGGACCCTAAAACTCTTGACGACGTAGACCGAAGTGTTCGCATAAAGATCCTATTGACACTACAAAGCCACTGAAACAACGGACAAAAATCGTCATTGGCGACGGTCAACCGATATGGATACAAATTAAATATGAAAGGCTCCCATCTTTTTGCTACATCTGTGGGTACTTGGGACACACAAAACGCGATTGTGATATGATAGATGAACATGAAGAATTCGCAAATTTGGACGACAGCGAATTACCGTGCGGAGACAGGCTTGAGCATCGCCGATGAAACACGCACGGGTAAGTACTGAAGGAGCGCCAAGACCGGTTGACAATGAAATTCGAAAACAACTCTTCGAGGAGAAAAATGAGAATGGTTGATGAAACGATGGATCAACGCACAACCGAATTCCGATTACCAGACGCAAACCGTACAATCCACCAAAGGGCTATCAGAAATAGCTCAGAAGCTTCAGGAAATAGTTGTCACAAACAAACCCAATAACCATGAGAACCCGCCACCAAACCACCACAAACCCGACGAGCTACCGGACCTAAACCATGAAACGAGTACAAACCAACCCACTAAAAACTATTCAGACCCTCAACCCCATCATATTCATCAACAACACACGTCACCAATACCAACAAAACCGCCAAACACCCAAACATCCATGATAAATCAATCCATAAAAGTAACCAATCCACAAGCACAAACAAATGACAACAACCTACACCTGCAACATACGTATTACACACCACTCACCACAAAAACTTTTGTTCCCAAAAAGCCACAACCTCATACGCGAACCAAACAACACACAACACAAAAGACCCAACCATCACAAAAACCGACCAACCTATCCACAAAACCCCCACACCCACTACATCCCCAGCCACCATCGAACCGAAAACTGGAACCCGGAAGGTTACGATCCATAGAAAAGAAAAGAATGACGACAATACCCACTCAATGACCAAATTCAATCTCCTGGCGAGAAAAGAAAAGACTCTACTATGATCGATGTGGACTCAATGATCTTTTCCAAAAAGGGCGACTTTCGGAACCGACAACGACTCTCCAACGGGGAGGCTGGTAGCCAGCCCGCCGAGCACTATGAATCTCTTAGCCGAATCGTCGCGGGCTTGGGAACCAAGCGGTTCGAGCTCTCAAAAAGATCCTACGAAATACGAACCCGGGGATAGTATTCTTGATGGAGACAAAAATAAGCAATCACCGAATGACAAACCTAAATGGCGCACACTTTCATTATACGAGCTACTTCTGAACCCGGAAGGCGAATCTAGAAACAAGAAAGGTGGATTGAGCATCCTTTGGAAAGAACCATACGACTTATCACTAATCTCATACTCAAATCACCACATATCGAGTTGTTGTAGAAACAGATAATAGCAATGCATGGCACTTGGCTTGTGTTTATGGTTGGGCGGATCATCGAGTAAAAAGAACACATGGCGACTTCTCCGAAATTTGAACCCGAGAAATGACAAACCATGGATGTGCGTTGGTGACAAACCGTACGCATGCATGGAAGCTTTTCGAGATGCAGTAGACGACTGTGCACTCCTGGATTTGGGCTTTTCGGGATATAATTTTACCTGGACAAATGGGCAAGCTTCTGATCAAAATATCCAAGAACGGCTTGATCGAGCTCTAGCAACGGAAACATGGCGCAACCTCTTCTCAAATTACCGAGTCGAACATCTCCCGAGGATTCATTCGACCACGCACCACTCGTGTTCATTTTAATGGAGTCGATAAACGTTTCGCCCATAATAAAAAACGACGTAAAAAATTATTTCGTTTCGAGAGCATGTGGCTTGAACACAAGGAATGTAGGGAGACGATCAAACGGGCATGGGAAAACGCCGAAGGAAATCCCAGATTTGAGGCAAAAATTAAATTGTGTAGCACATCTCTCCAACAATGGGGTGCAATTCAATGTGGGCGACCCCAATCTAAGATACAGGAACTCAAAAAGCGACTGGAAAAACTTCAAAGCTCGCCACAGACCGACCGTGTAATAGCAGAATGTAAACAAATTGAAGCCGAAATGGATGAGTTGTATAGGCTCGACGAAATTTTCTGGCATCAACGATCAAGAGCTCTTTGGATTAAAGCAGGAGACCGAAACACAAACTTTTTCCATCGCAAAGCATCGCACAGAGAAAAGAAAAACAACATCGAAAAAATTAAAAATTGCGATGGGTCTTGGGTTGATGACGAGAAAACAGTGACCGAGGTTCTTCGAGACTACTTTGTGGATTTGTTTAGCTCTGTGGAATGTCCTGCAACACATGTAGTCCTCGACGCCGTCGAAACTAAGGTATCACAACAAATGAATCAATCACTGTTAGAACCCTATACAGAAGAGGAAGTCCATCGAGCTCTACAACAGATGCATCCTCTAAAGGCCCCCGGCCCGATGGTATGTGCCCTTTATTTTTCCAAAAATTCTGGAATATTGTCTCAAACGATTTTATTTCGACTTGCCTGAACATTCTTAATAATGCGTCTGATCCTTCGAGTTTAAATCATACATTCATAGTGCTAATACCAAAAGTCAAACAACCTGAAACGGCTAAAGACTTCCCCCTATTAGCCTATGTAATGTCATTTTCAGAGTCATCACTAAGGCGATTGCTAATAGATTAAAATTTATCCTTCATGATATTATTTCAAAAATCAAAGTGCTTTTATACCAGGAAGACTTATTACTGATAATGACATGGCGGCGTTTGAGATTTTCCATTCCATGAAAAAGAAAGTTAAAGGGAAACATGGTCACTTTGCACTTAAACTGGATATGAGTAAGGCCTATGATCGAGTTGAATGGTCTTTCCTCGAGGGTATGCTCTATAAATTGGGTTTTGCAAAAATTGGATAGATCTTGTCATGAGATGTGTACGTACAGTCTCTTACTCTATTCTTCTAAATGGCTCGCCCACTGAACGTTTATACCCACTAGGGGCATCCGACAGGGTGACCCCCTTTCTCCTTATCTCTTTTACTATGTGCAGAGGGCTTATCGTCTCTAATTAACCGAGCTAAAACAAATGGGACAATCCATGGCATCAACATCACCAAAAATGCACCAGTTATATCTCATTTATTCTTCGCCGACGACAGTCTCCTCTTCTTCCGAGCGACAACACCAGAGGTGGATAAAATAGCATAAATTCTACGAACTTATGAACAAGCCTCGGGCCAAAAGATAAATCTTGATAAATCGGAATTGTCGGCAAGCC
Organism: Rehmannia glutinosa; assembly: GCA_016081115.2. Lineage (NCBI taxonomy): Eukaryota > Viridiplantae > Streptophyta > Magnoliopsida > Lamiales > Orobanchaceae > Rehmannia > Rehmannia glutinosa. The sequence goes on along the minus strand of JABTTQ020001223.1, from coordinate 763,945 downwards.
GCAATGTGGACGCCACTTTCCTTTCGACGATGGGAACAAGATTGGGAGTTCGACAGGTGGACCAAACGGAAAAATATTTGGGGCTGCCATGGCTGATTGGGAGAAAGAAACGAGTTGTGTTTCAAAGCCTGCAAGAGCGAATCATAAACAAAATGAAAGGATGGAAACAAACTGCGTTGTCAAGTGCAGGCCGGGAAATACTCATAAAATCAGTTATACAAGCGATCCCAACTTATTTAATGAGTTGTTTCTTAATCCCTACGACAGTATGTGAAGAGATGGAGAAAGCGGTAAGACGATTTTGGTGGGGAAACAACGAAGACGGCAGAAAAACTCATTGGGTTAATTGGAATCGCCTTACGCGATCGAAAAATGACGGCGGATTGGGTCTCAGAAAAATAAATTTATTCAATCTTGCTTTATTAGCAAAGCAAGTATGGAGAATCATATCTTCCCCGACATCTCTGACCGCCCAATTGCTTAAAGCAAAATACTTCCCGAGAGGGGATATGATGATTGCAAAGATGGGATACCAACCAAGCTACCTTTGGAGAAGCTTGCTAGCTGTTAGACCAACTGTACTTGATGGAATGGCATGGAGAATTGGTAATGGAGAAACAGTTCGAGTTTTTGAGGATAGATGGATTGGGATGAATAATTTCGAGAGACCCATACGCAAGTCCAGTTTCTTAAACCCACAACTCAAGGTATGCGATTTAATTGATTTCGAATCAAAAAATGGAGATTCGATTTTATCCGACAGCATTTCGACTCCCACGATGCAAATCGAATATGTGCAATGCATCTTAGTAGGCGCTTTCCGACTGATAAAATGATTTGGAGATACTCAAAGAATGGTGATTTTTCTGTTAAAACAGCATACTATGCACTGAAGCGGGTGGCCGAGACGACGAACACGAACCATCCATCATCGAGCAGCTCAAATGATATATGGAGAAAAATATGGCAGCTACGGCTCCTCCCAAAAATCACACACTTCGTGTGGAGAGCCTGTTTAAACGCGCTGCCAACCAAGGAGAAATTAGTTGAAAATAAGATGACGATCGACCCGGTATGCGGCTTATGCGGCGAAGGGACTGAAACTTTACACCATCTGCTACTTGAATGTAGAGAGACTCTACCTGCATGGCTTCACTGTCCCCTTCGAATCGACCCATCAAGGCTTTCGTTCGGGTCCTTTAAAATTTTTTTATGGTGCACGATGGAATCCTCATCTACAGAAGGCATCGAATTTTTGTGTATCACGGCCTGGTGCATTTGGAAGGCTCGAAATAAATTTTATTTTGAGCAATCATCGTTTAACACGGAAAAAATTCGACTACGAGCTCAAACTTTATTTCTGGAACTCAATGGAAGCCGCCAAAAACTCGCCACTGTGGAACACCAAAAAGACGAACAGAGGAAATGGACACCACCCCCACGCGACGCCCTTAAATTAAACTCCGATGCAGCACTTTTCAAGGACGGGACTGTTGGTTTTGGATTCGTTGTTCGAAACCACGATGGCGAGGTTCTTCTAGCCGGAGCAAAGAAAACTATGATGGAGGGAAATAGCACTCTAGTTGAAGGATTGGCAATGCTTTTCGCAATAAAATCATCTCGAGAAGCTGGCATTAGAAACTTCCATATAGAAAGTGACTGCAAAATACTTATTGATGGGCTCCAAGGCAAACAAATCCCAGACGCGCACGGAGACTTGATTCGGGACGACATAATTGAAGCAGCAGCTGAAGTGAATTGTAATAGTTTTAGTTTCACATCGCGTAATGCCAATAGACTTGCTCACTCTTTAGCCCATTTCTGTACTGAGTCTGAATCTGAATTCTTCTGGATTGAGGAAGTACCTACCAGTTTGGAAGGTATATTTCTTTCTGATGTAACCCCAGTTTAAATAATGAAATATATGGTTTTTACCCTTCAAAAAAAAATATCTCTCTCTCTCACAAATTTTCTCTTTTATATGTATAAAAATTGCATATTGATAATATTTATGTTGAACTTCGTATATAGCCCGTTGAGCACATGATTGATGGACAAGTAGTTCATTTCAACATTTAATTGTTCCTTTAAAAAAACATATACTTTTTTTTTTGCAGATAAAAAATGGGACAAAGAAAAATTTGGGATGCCCCCAATTCGCCTTTGACTATAGTACTTCGTCTCTACCTCATTTATTAGGGGTATCGGTCGTGCGTATTTCATGTTCAGACGCGTGTTCGACACGAATATTAAACGTTTGACATGAACACGAACACGTCACGCTCAATTATATTTGTGTCAAAATACACGACACAAACAAGACTTGTTTATGAACCGGGTAACTCGACACCACGACACGAAACAAAAATACCTATATAATTTAAACTTTATATGAAAAACATAAAAAGAATTAGAGAAAAAGCTAAAATTAGAAATGAAAATTACATTAAATTATTAGAAAATGAATTCAACAATTTGTCCAACACCATATAATCAACTAAAATATCACAAAATATAAAAATAATATGTCGTCAAGTATATAGTTAAGTAGGTTAAATATGTCAATCGTGTTGACACACTGGCCGACGACTTGACATGTTTGTTTCGCGTGTTAATATTGTCCGCCCGAATTTGAACTGAAGTTGCTAAAAATTGTACCTATATCAATTAAATTTGTGTTAAATTTGTATCGAATTTATCATATCGTGTCACAAATTAAGGACTTATCGCTCGTAGATTAACCTAACAGTATTCGTTTGGTTTTTTTTAGAAGATATAGAAAGAGACTACCAATTAATTAGTCAATTACCATAACATTGATTGATGGGACAAGTCGGAAACATGGGCCATATGGCCACACCAGTACATATTGTATATGTGAATCTAAAACTAGGTAAACTCGTTTTCTGCCAATTAAACGAATGATTAGAAGAAATGTCATTAATGATGCATTCAATATGTCAGAACGCGTACGTAATGCTGTTCTAAGCCTTAACTAATCTATTATCATGTTCCTCAAAAAAAAAAAAAAATCTATCATCAAGTGGTATCTAAAATTGCAATTGGATGATTTTTCGTTCCATCTATTTTCAATTGGAAAATAAAATTCACTTGGATTAGTTTTGGATGTATCTAATGGTTTATATAATTATATTAATCTGATGAACTCGTGTCACATTTCAAAAGTTAATTATATAGAGATTAGAGTCTAGAGAAGTGAGAAAATGTAGCTTCTACAATTATTTTCTTCACGTTTGTTTGGAGATCACCGAAAATGTTGATATTTGTTTTCCATTATTATCTCAATAATTTGAAAGCAGTTCATTGAAACGAGTCAAATACGTGTTAATAATGTAAAATAACTTTTTTGAAAATGCACTTATTAAAAAATTATTTTATAAATAAATTTTAATTGCAGGGTGCTCTCAAACATGCACTTAAAATTGAATGGTGAAATTCATGTCCCCAAATTATAATTTAAGTGATTATATTATTGAGTCTCACACCGAAAAACACTCCAATTGGCAATTAACAAATTCTTAAAAACAACCGATTATTTATATTAGGATTAAATTATCAAGCAATTTCAACAAGTGGAATTGGATATATTGCCTTAGCAACTCCTGCAAGGTTTGTTATTAATTTAAGAGGGCATTTGATTAAATTTAATTACAATATTTTACAATTTTTTTCATTTATCATTTTCGAGCAAGCACGAGCGGACCCGTATCAAGTCATACTATCTTCGAATGTTATTCTTCAAGATTTTCATCGTATTGAATGTCAACCCGAAGTAATCTCTCCTCTCCTTTCCACACCGTTTCCTGCCTCTGTGCCTCCAAACTGCTCGACCATTTGTTTTGATGGATCAGTGTCAATTCAAGAAAATTGCGTGGGTGTTGGCGTTGCTCTTATTAATGTCGCTGGCTCTTTTCAAATGGGTGTCTCTAAAAATTCCGGAATTATGTTGACCGGAGGTTGCAGAGTTCCTAGCTTCGAGGAAGCCTTAAAATTAGCCCGAGAATATACCTCAGATGTCTTTGCTATATTTGGCGACGTGGCGAATGTTGTTTTAGCAGCAAATGAAGAAGCACACAAACCTTCAAATTGTGCATTAATTTTGGAAGAGATACTTCAGCTCAAGTCACTACTCACCCTTCGGGGCATTTTTCTGTTTCGTAGATCTTCTAATTTTATTGCGCATAGTCTTTCTTTGTATGCTAAAAATATGAATTCTGATGAACGTATCTGGAATTGTCTTCCGACCCTTTTGTCAATCATTCTTTGACGATTTCCAGCGCCTTTAATATTATATTTTTCCTTCTAAAAAAAAAAAATCGAACTTACAAGTCACAAGATAGTAGCATGGGATGTTAATAAAATTAATTATGTAATTAATATATTAAAATTGGAATTACTAAAATCTCAAAAATTGAATTTTTTGTTTTCTTAAAACCAGTTTATAAGATCCTAAAATCTTTTAACGGATGTTATAAATTCAACTCAAATCATATTTTATCTTTTTCTCGAATAGTTTATAAATTTACCCGAATGGATCCAGTCTTTTCTTGATCTATTCAGTTTTTTGTTTTTTTTTGATACCTCAACTTTTAGGATTACGACTAACCATATCCGATAATAATAATTTTGGGGATAAGTTGCGCTTTAGTCCCAGAACTTTGTGGTAGTTGTTTGGTCCTTTTATATTTTTGGTCCCGACAATTTTGCCCTTTATAGCTAAATATCATTTTTGGTCCTTTATCTAACAAAGATCAATTTTAGTCCTATAACTTTCGAGCATTAACAATTTTAGTCCTTAACACATCATAACTAATTTATCCTCATTAACCAAGATTTTATTGAATAAAAGATTCACATTTTCTCGACCCTTATTTTGTTCGTGACATTGTTATACCTACTTATATCCAGGTCTCTATTCAAATATTTTAATATGATTGTTCCAATATGATATCTTGTCCTGGTGTTCTTAGGATACATCACAAAATTTGACGATATTTCCTATAAGGTAGACATCTTGGACAATTGTCCGATCCATTTTTCTCGGAGAAAATTTTTCTCACCAATTGTTAATTACATAAATATAATAAATATAACTAAAAGTTCTTAATACACCTAGGCTTCGATACCATTTTGAGCAAAACACTTAGTCAAATAAACCATTGATGTGTATAAATGTATTCTTGGTATTTTGAAAATATTAAATAAATTCAGGGACCAATTTTGCAACAACTTGAAACTTACATGACCGAAATTGTTTAGATATGAAACAAATAGGACTAATTTTGCAAAAATAATCAAATTTACAGGACTAATTTTGCAAATTCAATACTTATAGGACCGAAATTGCAAATTGCTATAGTTATAGTACTGCATTTTCCCCATAATTTTGGCCCCTCATTATCGATCTTTTTTTTTTTCCGAACGATAGAACTTTTATACATTAACAAAACAAAACTTACACGCTAACTCGGAAAATGGCCACCTTGAACATACATACATTGATACATGTCAAGGGAGAACTCCGTTTGAGAGGTAAAACCATCGTAAATCGAGGAGCAAAACAAGAAACAACTAAAAAAACACAAAGCAAAAGAAAACTAAACCACCTCCGAAAGGAGGACTAAGGCACTCCTCAAGGGAGACTACCCAACTCGAACAAATCAGGGCACGAGCTACTTCACGCACTACAAGACAAAATAACTCGACCGCCTACGAGTTTCGCAAATCAACCAAGAAAATAAAGACTCAAACAAAAAAAAACAAAAAAAAAAAACAGAAAATTCGAAAAAAGAAATGAAAAATGCCTCTCCCTCACCCGATCTTCAACCGCAACCCATCACCTACCCGGCTCCAATTCTCCTCTTTGTAGCTCCGACCTCCGACTTGCCTCCACTCTCGATCGGAGAATCGATCACCTCCTGATAACACAAAAGATATGCCTTCATTGGCCTCCATGAACACATGGTTGGGGAAGGGAGGGGATAAGGGAGGAGGAGGAGAAGAAGGGGAGGAGGAAGTCACTGGGATGGGGAGGGAGGGGGAGGGATTTAAAGTTTTAGGGTTTGGGTTTTTTTTTAGAGAGTGGGAGGAGAGAAAGAGTAGAAAGAGAGGGAGGCTCTTGTTTCTACTTTCATTATCAGTCTATTTAGTTATGTATTTATGTGGTATCAATCCAAACGAATCTCAATAAAAGATTCCATATGAAACACTCTTTATTTAATTCATTATTTGGGTTGAATTAATTAAAGAGCACATTGCGGGTCAGATGCAACTTCTCTAATTTAAATCCAAACAAATTAAAAATTAGTAATTATAAAAAATTAGGGCTGCTTTTGCTTAAGTACAAAATATTTGATTATTTCCTTGATCGTCTTTTTCGGCAGCCAGCATTAATTGAATATTTGTATATTTTGGGCCGAGTCAAAAGACGACTCAAAATACTGTCATGGGCGTTGCTACAATTAATTCTTTGGAGATTCGAGCTTAAACTAGGGGTGTCAATTTGGGCCGACACGCAAATCTGACACGAACCTAACACGATATTAATGGGTATGGGTCCAGGCTTGCGGGTCCGGGTCGAAAATGGGTCGAATCCGAATAACCTCCGCCAATTAAACAGTCGAGTTCGGGTCAACCTACTACGACCCATTTAACCCGTTTAACACATTTGTGAATTTAAAATAAAATTAAGGAAATAATTAATTGTAAGAAAAAACAACAAACAAGACATATCCTTAAAACTTAAATGATAAAACCTCCTTAATTATGTATTTGTTATTATTATGCATGTTTTATGTAATATTGTCCCTAAAATATGATCAACGTGTTATGTTATTTATGCAATTATCTTATTTCTTTTTGTATGTTGTGAATTGTGATATTTTTTATTGATTGAATAGTGTATGATAGTTCTTGATTTTAAAAAAATAAATTTATTTAGTTAAAACTTTTAAATATATATGAAAATAATTTTATTAGATGGGTTACGCGGTTGGGTCCGGGTTACCTCAAAATAAGTAGGTCGGGTCCGGGTTCAAGATTCTAACACGAATAATTAAACAGGTTGGGTCCGAGCCACTGCTTCGACACGCGAACCTCGTGAACCTGACTCCACGAACCCGGACTCCAACCCAAATTGACACCCCTAGCTTAAACCCGTAAAATTATTTTACTGTGTATTTAGTATAACATGCTCGGTGAAGGGTTCATTTATTTAATAGACGTGACATTATTAATTTGGCTATTTTACTACACCAAAATTTTGAATTCCAACTTTCTGGTCGCCGATACCTAATAATTTAAGGTGCCAAATTAAATTCAGGCAGAATACCCTCTTTTTTTGGTTATCTGTTCCCCATAAATTCATAAGGTTTACATCAAATTTAGGTGCAATTGTGGGAGTTTTTTTACTTTGTTCACTTAATTTTATGGTTGCAGAAATCGCTGGCGCAGTCGCCACATTTTACCATCGCCTAGGCACCTAGGAACAACACTATTTTTTTATTATTTTTTTATTTTTACCGATTTTTTGGCCGAATTTTCCGTCTAGACCGCTTAGGCCCGATTTTTGGCCCTAGGAGCGCGCCTAGTCCGATTTGGTGCCGCCTAGGCGATTTCCGGCCAAAACGATTTTTTTGGCCGATTTGGGCAAAATATCGGATCGGCTTAGGAGCGCCTAAGTGGCCGCCTAGACCGATTTTTACAAAACTACTTAATTTTGACTTATTCTATTTTACCCTCTGGATATTCTTGACATGTTGAAGATCTCTCCATTTTTCATCTACATGGATAATTATAAAAAAAAAAGGTAAAATAGTCATTTCAAGTATAAAAAAATGGTTCAAACAAAGTGTAAGTGGAAAAAATAGTAAATGTGAGCAAACTCAGTGGAATGTAGGACATATATTACTAAAAAAGAGAACTAAGTGATTGAACTGATTTGAATTGAAGATCCATATTAAGCCCCCAAATCTGGACCAAAATATTAGAAGCCATGAATCACTTGATTTTCTTTGTATCTTCTTTTTTTTCTTGCAAATGTTGAATGTAAAAGGGTTGCACTATCTATTGTTGTAAAAGATAATTTATTTCAACAATGATATTGTATAAATCTTGAATTAATTTCATACAATTCAAGAAACTTCAAATTTTTATTATAGTTTCCATATAACAATAACTCCAATTTTCAGCGCATGGTCGAAAAATCTTTCCACCAACCACTTTGCGTTAGTACTAAAAAGAAAAGAAAAAAATCACTATATGTATCACTAATTATTGCTGTAATGATGACGATAAGCATGACCTCAACAACTAAATTAAAATCATATCATATATTAGTAAAAAATGTTCAATGAGAAAACAAAACAAATGACGATTTCTAGCCCACCAGTTTGTAGGCTACAGTAGTATCGCTTATACTTTGTAAGAGTGTTGATCGGTGTTCGAACTCGATATTTTCGTTTCTTTAAAATTTATCCCTTCCCACCAATCATTACTCCTTAACTCATTAAAAAAAAAAGGGATAATTATAAAAACACCCTTAAGGTTTGGGTGAATATGAAAAAACCCAAGTTCTTTGAAAATTAAAAAAAAAGTTTGATTAAAATCTTACATTTTGAAAATATTTCAAAAAAAAAATCCGACATTAAAAAAATATTACGATTCTCCTTAAATTTAAGAAAAACGAAACCTCAAGAGATTTTTTTAATTTTGAAACTGTTTTTTTTTTTTTTGTAATTAACCCAAATCTCAGGGGATGTTTTTGTAATTATCCCAAAAAAATGACGATTTCTAGGCCAGATTTAGGACAACTAATCAAGGCACCAAATATTAGTCAACCCTCTCTCTTCAATGAGGACTGTATGTATATATATAGTACCTTCCTTCTTCAGCCAATTCACCATTACATACATTCACCAATCACTTCACAGCAAACAAAAAAAAAAAAAAAGAGAGAGAAAGAGAGAAAAGCCCTGTCTTGCAATGGCATCAAAGGTCTACATAGTGTATGTATCTTTACATATTTATGCATATTCAGTTAATTTTATCATATAATTTATTTGCAGAGCCCCGTTGTTGTGTTTTCATGAATATATTCAGTAACTTGATGATGGTTCTTGAAATTTGGCGGGGTCCTCTGTTTCTTGATCAAGATCCTGTTTTGAGCATTTTACAAAAATGGGAAATTTGAGCTTGTGTTGTTATTAGTTTACCAGTCAAATCTTGATTTCGATTGTTAAATTTACCTGAAATCTGTTATCCCCTTGTAGCTATGCTGTGATCAAGAAATTAACTTATAATGTTCGCGCTCTTGTCCCAATATATCAAAGAAATTTTTGAAAAGTGATCTGTTTTGATTGAGTTTTGTTGTAATTGGTTTGTAAATTCGCAAATCTCAATAATGGGTTCTATAATGATTCGTTTGGATTGATGGATGGATAATCAGGGGCGGAGCTAGACATTTCATTTTGGGGAGCTAATTAATTTTGGGGCTAAATCAATAAAAAAAAAATAAATATTTAAGTACCAAAAAATTAATATTTAAAAATAAAATACTTATGTAGTATGAAGTTTTTGAAAAATTTGGAGGGGCTAAAACCCCCTCATGTAACTCAAAGGATACGCCCTGGATGGATTTGAAGTTAAAGATTTCAAATCGTTAGTAACAAATCCATTGTGCTTTTTTGTATACAATGGATTTTAAATCGTTAAGTTCCTCTTTTGAGCTATTTTTTGAGTTGTTGTGATGGATTATAAATCCGTGAAATTCTTCTCCTAAATCCTCCCTGTAAACCCAAATCTTTCAATCCAAATGCAACAAACTGATTTTCAAAGGTTGTTTAGGCCTTACGGTAATGGGATGTACAAAGGTGACTTTAATTTTCTGATATTGTTCAGATTCTTGTCTAAACTTAAAGGGTTCTGAATTTACATAAAAAAATCTCATTTCTTTCAGTCTGACTGCTAACCAAGAATCTATTATCTATGAATTATGTTACAGTTACTATTCCATGTACGGACATGTCGAAAAACTTGCGCATGATATTAAGAAAGGAGCTGAATCTGTCGAAGGAGTCGAGGTTAAATTATGGCAGGTTTGTGATTAACTCTGGCTCTCATTGTTCAAATTAACGATTAAACTTTCGGATAATTACAAAAACTACCCGCGTAAGTTTCAAAATTAAAAAAAAACTTTTGACTGCTGAAATGTTTTTGCTTATGAAGCGTAATACAAAATCAAATCTCTAGGGGATTTTTGTTTCAAAAGATTCTGGGCTTTTTCTGTAATTACACCAAACATTAGGGTAGTTTCTGTAATCATCCCATAACATGATTTACTTGAGGTCAATTGCAAATTTTGCAATATAACAGGTTCCAGAAACTCTTCCCGACGAAATTCTTGCAAAAATGGGTGCCCCGTCAAAGAGTGATGTGCCAGTGATCACCTCAAATGAACTTACTGAAGCTGATGGCATAATATTTGGATTCCCAACTAGATTTGGGATGATGGCTGCTCAATTTAAAGCATTTTTCGATTCGACCGGAGGCCTGTGGAGGACTCAGGCACTAGCAGGCAAGCCTGCTGGCCTCTTTTTCAGCACCGGATCTCAAGGAGGCGGGCAAGAGACCACAGCGTAAGTTTATTATAATACCGTGTTGTAGTAGAAGAGAAAAGTAGTTTAGAATCAAAAGTTGGTTATGTTTGTACAAACAGAAGCTGAAAAATGATTAATTAAGTTAAGGGATAATTACAAGAACACCCCTGAGGTTTTGGCTAATTACAAAAAAATCTAGATATGTTTCAAAATTACCAAAAATCGCTTGAGGTTTGATTTCATCTTACATTATCTCCCTTCATAAACAACGAACATTTCAAAAACCCCATGATATTTCTAGAAATATTACAGTTAACCCTTTAATATTGAGGCATAATCAAACTTGAGGGGGCTTTTTGTAATTTTGAAACACCTCTGGGTTTCCTGTAATTAGCCCAAACTTCAGGGGGTCTTTTGCAATTATCCCTTAAGTTAATAGAGAAAGTTGGTGAATAAGAAGTAAAAGTGATTTTTATATAGGGATCACATGTGGACGTTTGACATTTGGAAACACTATAAACTGGTTATGTTTTTCGGCCAAAAGCAACAATCACTTTTTTTAATTGTTTAGAAACACCCCACTTAGTAATTGGTGATTCTTTGCAGCCTAACAGCCATTACACAACTCACTCATCATGGTATGATGTTTGTCCCCATTGGATACACATTTGGAGCTGGCATGTTTGAGATGGAGCAGATCAAGGGTGGCAGCCCTTACGGCGCGGGGACGTTTGCCGGCGATGGGTCCAGACAACCTTCGGAGATTGAACTTGGACAAGCTTTCCACCAGGGGAAATGCTTTGCTGGCATCACAAAGAAGCTCAAAGGAACTGCCTGATTTCTTTCGTTATAAACCCGTTAAAGTCAAATGCATCCTACGACTTGAATTGTTTTTTCGTCTAATTTCTATTTTCGATTTTAATAAGTGTATTTGAAATTATAATAAGTTAATGTTCTAGTTAGTAGAATATTTTGCTGCTTCTATAATATATTGGGTTCTACACTTCTACTCGGTGATTTAATTTGCTTACTCTTTTGTTTTGGAATTTTCCTTCTTCATTGTTAGGAAAATGTAATCCAGGTGAAATTGGTGGGCATACATGGATTGGGCCTTGTGTGTTCTCGGGCCCTGTCTGGTCCGTTTAGATGTAACCAAACTGGATTGTCTTGGGCCGGAGACGTACATATGGGCTGAAACTAAGTTTAGGCATGGATTAGGGTTTCAAATAATGTAAAAATAAATAACTATGGCTAAACCACCATAAGAGTTTTCTTTTAGAAAAAAAAAAATTGGGCCCTGTCATTGTAGAGATTCAAATCCGGACCCCTTAACTGAAGAGTAATACCCATGACCACTAGCTAACTCCAAAAGTTAAACCACCATAAGAGTTTGTTTGGGTGGAAGCTAATACGAGGTATCATGACAATTGGCGCTACCGCTAGAGGTGTCAACCAATCAAATATATTAAATTTTATTCAACTATATTAATTATGTACTTGGTTTGATTGTTACTCGAATCAAGGTTAAACTAAACGATTTTAATGATCGGAAAAGGTGGAATTCTGGACACAATTTATTATTTTTTATCTAATCTAGTCAAGCTTGAGTCAAATCCTAAATTCTATGAAACAAAAAATATCTCAAATTTGGTTTATTTTGTTAAATAAATCAAGTTTAATTTGTTTTTGGATCATAATCTAATTTATATTTCAATCCAATTGCGCCGTGTCGTGACAATTTTATTGGGGTCTTATCACTTATTTCCTCATCAAATTTAAGATGATATAACTCACTTTTTGACTCACTTTTACCATGAACTTTGTAGGTGCATAAAGCAAAAACCTTTTCAAATTTTGTAAAACTTCCCACATAAGAAAAAATAAAGAGTTTGCCATGATTAGCCTCCCATACATAAAGTATTAATGTAGCCTAGTATCAAAGTAAAGATTTCAGCAGGAGGGTAGACTCTGGCCAAATGGAACAAAACCGGGTTCCAAACTGAACCGAATCGGGCAAGTGGTCAACGGTTCCTAAACTGTAATCGTGGTCAACGGTTCCAAAACCGAACCGAACCGCAGTAGATCGGTTCGGTTCCGGTTCCTAGGTCTCAAAAACCGTGGAACCTAGCTTTTAACCGCTTGTTAGAACCGTATATGGAACCGTGATGGAACCGTTTTTTAAGGTTAAAACCAACAATCTTGTTTTGGTAAATACATTCTAGAAGAAATGTAAAATGTTTATTATGATATTTTTAATATTGCACAACGATTACTTAGGGAAAAAGTAAACGTCCAAGGGTTCATCTAGCTCAAATGTAGAGCTTGAGAATTATTTAACTATTTCTTTCTCTAGTATAGTGAAATGGATATTGAAGACTTTGATATTTTGAAATGGTGGTCAAAGAACTCAACCTTATACAATCATCGCAAAAGAGGTTTTGGCATGCCCCGTTTCAAATGTTAAAGTAGAGCAAACGTTTAGCTCGATGGAAATATTTTAGATGAATCACGCTCGCGTTTTTTTCCTTTTTCCTTTTTATTTTAAACTAAATTGCTAAACATTTTATCTAAATAAAATTAAAAACAAAAGGTTCGGTTTAACCGAACCGAACCGCATAGGAACCGTGTTCCGGTTTGGAATCGAACCGGCGGTTCCGATTTTGAACCGGAACCGTGAGCATAAGGTTAAGTTCCGGTTCCTCAATTTGGAGGAACCGAACCGGCGGAACCGGAACGAACCGACGGTTCCCGAACCGTGGGCAGGTCTACAGGAGGGTAAGACAATTCTTTTTCTAACTTCATGATTCTTATAAGATGCTTTTTTACTTTTAATTATTCCTATATATATATTTTTTTGTTTTCTTATCTCCTACCTCTTACAATAAGCCACGTAAAATTAAAATTGAGAATATATTTCTTTGAGACAGAGGTACTTATTCATGATGCTGGAATGTAAGGTACAATACATATCAGCCCATCAAGTTCAAGTCATAAAAGATGATTATAAAGCAGATGCCAGGATATACCATCAAATAATATTTCAAAATGTCAAAGTACTTTTTGATGTTTTGTCCTTTGTCATGTAGGGATTCTTCATATTTAAGCTTCAATTAGTATAAAAAATTGTGATGATTGTAGAATTAAAACATACTCAGAATTTTTTAAATAATGTCTTGATTAATTTTTTCCTAATGATTTTATTGCTTTTCTTAATTCTTTTGTTTCTTGACATTGATGGTCAGAAATAATTATGGTCTCATACACGCGAGTATTGCCATATACGATTCCTCATATCCTAAGGTTTTTCAAATCATAATCAACTATACATGGTTTTTAATTTAATTCAGTTTTGAAGTATGACTAAGTTGGCTGCACAAGAAATTTTAAACAACAATATAGGGAAAAAAATATTAAGTATGCCAAGTGACACTATAGAAGTTGTCACCAATGATATCTATATTAAGTGACGACAATTTTTGGCCCTTAATAATAGTGATTTTCCCAAGTTTATACATAAATGGTGTCAAGAAATATTATATATAAATTATAACTATTGACAATTGGTAAATATGTATGACAGCACACAATCGGAAAATTGCAAAAATGGTCCTGTATGTTTTGGGCAGTTGCAAAATCGGTCCTTTCCGATTACCTTTTTTGCAAAATTGGTTCTGTATGTATGATTTTGTCTCGATTTAAGGACAATTCAAACCCAATTTTGAATTTTCCGTTGGATTAAGTCTTAATTAGGCTTAGTTGGTAAGATTAATTACCTTTTTGCTAGTATGGAACGAGAAAATTGCAAATTAAAATTGGTCCAACATGCTTATTGGGGTGTTGCAAAAAGGTCCTTTTCGATTTGATTTTTGTAAAATTGGTCCCATATGTATTAAAATGTCATTAAATTGAGAATATTTTTATAAAAACTTGAAGAATTGTGGGAAAATAATTAAATTTTGGTTTTCAATAAAATAATGTATGTAAACTAATAAATCATTTCAAATAATTAAGATAATAGTAATAAATTATTTAATAACTAAAATGAAAACTAATTTATAAAAACAAGATAATCATCTAAAGTAACCCAATAACATCTTTTGAACAATAATTAATTAAATAATAATAGAAACAACAATATATATACCTAAACATTACACTACTCATTTTTTTAATTTGTTTTTAGGGTAAAAAATTACTCTACTCATAATATATCATATATCCCCATTATTAAATTATGGAGTGGGGCTTTTTGTACACGCGCATGCAAACAAGCCCAGCCCCATCTCAATAATAGTAACAAACCCTAAAAAGCATGTTCCACTAAAATCAAACTAGTAAACAAATTAAAAAGTTAGCATATGTAACAAGCTAAGGTCCACATAAAATATAGAAACAAATATACAACGATCTTATTTTCTTCAATTTTATTTCAACTTTTTGCATAAATTAAATAAAGTTAATGGGGGATACCCAAACATTACATAAAATATAGAAACAGGAACAAAACCTCCATTATTACAAACTGCTAAATTCAGCTCAAACTGATAATGCTTATCAGGTTCTCCTAAACTACTTAACCTAAAGCTAAATTTAGCACCTGTTCCTGTTCCTAATTAATTAACCACCCCTTAAATAATCAATCACAATACAAATATAAATATTATTACAACTTTATCATGATATCCTTAATAATAATTTGCTAACCTACATGATATGGCCCAGGATAGGCTGTCTTCCTTAAAGGGTCACTTGTCTTGCTTTTTCCTAAATACTTGTTGATAGTTAAAATTCAATGTTCCTTTTTTTTTTTTTTTTTTTTTTTACTTTTTGTAATCTACCTGAAACACCCTCCAAATGAAGGTGTCCAAAAATCATGAGTAGTATTTTCAGCAGTAACTGGAAAAGTGCTTGATATTGGTACAAGGCAAAGACCCCTGCTTCTTAGGTCTTGCATTGCTTGATCATCCTTATTTTTATCAGCAGGCTGCAAATTGGAGATATTAAATATTAATTTGAGTATTTTTAAATTGGTCTATTGGATGAGTGGAAATAATTGAAAATTAATTGATTTATAAGGTCCTACCTGTTGACGTTGCAGTTGAGGGGATCCATTTTTCAAATATGGAGTGCTTAGTACCTGAAAGCAATTAAACAATATATAAAATTTAAAATAAGACTCAAAAAGTAATGAGACTATTAAAATTTAATGGAGTGTTTGCAAAAGCATTAACATAATTGATTTAGTGTAGTGGAATTCAATTAAAATAACAGTTGAGAATCATAAGTTTATAATTTTTGTAAATTAAAGTTTAAAATTGATTAAGTTAATAGAAAATGTTTGATGAATAATCAGTTGTAAATTAGTTGATTAAATTATACAAAATTAGAAATAGAAATTTGACATTAAAAACAATAAAAACTACTTTTTTTCTAGCCTGACAATCACTTTTCGAAAGCACATGCGGTATTAGAACTAAATTAAAGTAGGAACATACACTGACTTGATCATGTAGAAACTTGATGTATTCAATTGCTTCATGGAGCACTGATGCGGTATCGGTCTGAAAAATCGACAAAATTACAGTTAATTCAAAGACAAAAAATCATATAAGACGGTCTCACGTGTTAGTTTCAAAAGACAGATCCTAAAATGACTCATATTAGCTAACACATTTGAATGTGAATCTAACTTGTTTTGATTTGTAAAATGAGTTCAATCTGTATCATGAATTTAAATCCGTGAGACTGTCTGAGATTTACACTCATTCAAAAGGTGTTGAAAACCTGTGGAAATGTCGAGGAAATTAATAAGATCTAAAAAAAAAATTACCTTTCCGAAAGGTGAAACCAATTGCTGGAGGGCAGTTACTCGGTCCCCTAGCTTCTCTTTTCGGACCTGTTGATTCAAAAAGCTGAAAATTACAATCCCATTTCCTTGCACAAATAGTGATTTTTACTAAAAGCAAAATAGAAAGCATAATTAAAGTAATCCCCTTTAAATCTTGCCAAAAGCTCAATCTCTATTTTAATTTATACCTTAAATGTTGGTAATGGTGATGGAGTTTCGATTCTGGGCCGCTTGATCACAGATTCATTGAGTACTTTTTTCGGCGCCACTGAATTTAATCCCCCGGATTCTTCGTTACGACGCTGAAAAAATATTTTCGAAATTCTTTCACCATTAGGGTTAACTATAAGATAGGGAAAAAAACGAAAATAATTTTTCCAACATTATGTTTGGTTATTTTTACACTTTGCAACATAAATTATTTATTTTTGCGACTAACAATCTAAACTTGGTGGGTATTTCATTTTGCAACCTCCGACCAGAGGAGTTAGAATATTTTAGGAATATTCCTGGAATTAATATTCAGGGTCACTTGAGCGGATATTCCTAAAATATTCCAATTTCGGTTGACTAGAGGTTGCCAAGCGAAAAAAATCTACAAAATTTAGTTTGTTAGATTGAAACAAAAATAGTTTAAGTTGCAAATCGTAAAACTGGCCAAAGTTCAGGTCGCACACAATTATTTTCTCAAAAATCAGCATAAATATCTACGTACCTTTGCACTGAAGCTGTGGAGATTAGGTTTTGCGTTACTAAGAGATGAAGGAAGCAATTGGGTTTGTGTTGAAGGGACAAAGCTAGCTGACGTGGCATTCCAGAAGGGTGTGTTATTAGTGAACTGCAAATGATTATTAGCAGCTGGCTGTTGTTTGGGCAAAAAATCAGTTGAATTCATCTGATAATTATTTGGGGACGACAAATAATTCGTTGATTGTTGAGGCTGATCAGAATCCGTGTCGTCGAATAAATTTTGTAACAAAGATGAAGTGTAGCTATATGAATCTGAACTCAATGGAAAATTAATCGAATCAGAAAAATCGTCCGTGTTATTTTGACCATAATTATTCATGCTTGAATTGAATCCTTCATCAGCTAATTGTAGCATTTGTGGATAATTTTGTTCTGATTTTCCACTGTCGTGCCTGCAAGATGACAAGAAGAAAAGAATAAGTTTTGCATATGATTACAAACAAAGTAAGTCTAAAAAACACTCAGCTTTTTTAAAAGGCACTACTGATAAACTTTTGGACCATTAATAAGTGTGACATAAATTTTGAGCACAAATTAAATAGAAAATTGTACATATAAATAAATAAATCTTACAGTAAATTTTGATTCCAATCATCAGTTGATGAAAAGCTGATTCCCATCATTTGAATTGTATCATGGGAAGGTTTTTGAAGAACTATAGAGCCGGTTCCATCGGAAGCTGAACCGGCCGAGTCATCACTAATAGACCTTGAAGCAATTTTCATGTCGATTGCCGGGTCGTGATTAAACCATCCGAAGCTTCCTGGGCCGTTGATTGCGGATGAACAAGGCGATGAACGGAAGAGATTTCCCGGTGAGTTCCACCAGTTTCCTCCACAAACTCCACCTTGAAATTCTTCTGCCATGGTCACTCGTGAAGTAAATTAACTACCAAGAATTTTGAAAATAAATTGTTCAACTTTTTGTTTGGATTAATTTGGGATTTTTTTTTTTGGCCTGGTAGATTGGGGTTCATATGAAAATGAACTTCATGGCTAATGTTGTATATATATAGAAAATAAATTACATAGAGGTGAATTAAACGGTTGACATTTGTTCATGATTTTGACGAAAAATATTCTACTTATTGGGTGGGTGGGATGGGATGGGGTGGGGTGGGGGTAGTATTTGAATTATGAGAATTTGGAAAGTCATTTTTTAAAAGGATAAAAAAGAAGAATTTTGGGTAGAAATTTATCCTTTTCCATATGCTATAATTACATGTATATTTAATTTATTGTTTTTTTACTTTATTGTTTTATTATTTTGTTCTTTTGTGTGGACCGCAAAAATCTTAAGTCGCTTATAAATAAAGGAATATGGTATGATGGGTCAATGTCGGGGACGAATATTATAACTTTTTAGTTATGAAGAAAATTCTACGGCCGAAATTGTTAATACGGGCGAACCGGAATTTCATGACGATTTTTGCTCACTTCACTTTCAAGATTCAGTACTTACATAATTCTAAATTTCTAATCACCTATTATTGTTGTTTAGCTCCGTTTTTGGTTGATTAAATTTCATTATCACCCGACAATTAAAAGTTAGCCAAACAAGCTTTTGATGGCATGGGATACTCTTCTCCTTTTTGTAGGTTAATTTACAAGACATGGAATTATAATTATTTTTGGCAAGATTCTCATATTAATCCATATCCTGGGAGCGGGGCGGAACCAAGATCCGAAGCGTTGAGGGGGGCCAAGAGTTGGAAGATCAAACATTTATTTTACATCATGATAAATTCAAAAATATTATTTGTTTGCATCAAATACTTGTCAAATTGAGCATTCAAAAATACATAGTTACTATCCAAAATAAACATAATTTTTCCTTTTTACAAAAAAAAACTTTGGGAGTGATGGGAATCGAATTAGGGCCGATCACTTGACAACTATTCGATTCCCGATTGAGACTCACAATTTAACGTTAGGGATGTGATAATTGCTCATGATTTAAATTTACTTTTCTTTTCAATGTTAAAAAATTACGTGAATTGCCTTTTCTATCCATACCCATTTTTGAGTTTGCATATTACATATCTTGAAATTGATTAGGGAATTATCACAATCAAGAGGTTTGTGGTTTGAATTCTACTACTATTAATGTACTAATGAAAAAAGTCAGCACACATAAATAGGGTTGAGAATTGAATAACTATCAAGGATGTTTAAAGCCGACAATGAATTCATTAATAAATGTCCATTTAGAGAAACAACTCAATAAATTTAATATATCATTTTTAGAAATACTAATTAAATGATTATAATAGAACCTACCTATTCCTAGATTTATCTAGCAATTAGGATCGTTAACCATGTAGTTTAATTAGTTTTAATTGGAACTTTATATATGCTTAGGTTCATCAACAATGCATGTGACCACATGATATGATGTTCTAAGTAGGGGTGTAAACGATCCGAGCCGAGCCGAGCTTTAACTTGTTTGCCATATGTTCGTTTAATTTTATACATGTTCAAGCTTGGCTTGAGCTTGATTCAATTTTAAAAAAGCTTGTTCGTGTTAGGCTTGATAAGAAAATTTAATGCTTGAATGTGTTTGTGAACATGTTCGTGAGCGTGTTCGTTTTGAGTTCGTGTTCAATATGTTCAAACAATTAATCACTTTGTTCGCGAACAACAAATAAACAAAAGATTGACTTTTTTTAGTGAATGATAAACAACCAAACATTTTTTCAAACTTATAGATGAAAATACATATAAATTATTGTCAAAAAATAAATACACATACACTAAGTAACTAACCAAGCAATTGGCGGCCAAACTATATTAGAAATAGTTGAAAAATATGGGCGAGCTTATTTAATGATTTTTTCACTATATTACGTATTAGGGTAGGGTTTAGAGAGTATTATGTATCTTAAGGGCTTTAAGTCTTTTTAATTTTTATTAAAATAAAATATTTTTAATTATTTTTAAAATAATCAAGCTATTAGTCGAGCCCTTAACGAGTTTGTTCACGGACAAGTCTAAAAAATATTATATGAGTTTGTTCTTGAACATTTATAAACAAACATTAAACAAACTTGTTCACGAGCTTTTAGTAAACGGGTATAGAATTGTTCAAGCTCTGTTCATTTATTACACGAGCCTCAAAATGTGTTCGTTTATGCTCACTTAACTAAATAAACGAACATAAACGAACGTTATCCGGAATATTCACGGTACATTTGTTTAAACGCCTGTTCACTTACATCCCTGGTTCTAAGTGTCTTAATCTAGAAATTCATAATTTGATGCCAGTTGACAATAATTATCCGCAGAGTCAAGCTAGAGAATTTATGTAAAACATATTCATAGTGTTTGTTAGAGAACCACTGAGAACATTTAGTACACTATGTGAATCTTTCAACTTTTGTTGTACATAAGATGACCCTAATTAACTGAATAATTTCCCCCCAAATATCTTAATCAACGACATGCTACTTCTGGGATTAACCATTTTCCTCAACGACTGATAGTTTACATTCGTCAACGTTTACTTTGACTTGTGTATATATATGTGGAATATTTATTGGAAAGTTAGGTAAATTCCATAAATTGAGATTCTCCAAGAGGGAAATTTTAGAAGGACGTGGTATATGTTAGAGTTTGTGTTTGTCTCACATTGCCAATTTGCATAACTATTATTATGTGTAAGTGTCGGTTGGATACCCCCGTCTCCTTGAGTTAACTTTTGCGATGAATTCTACCCAAATCCTTTTATCAGTGCGTACCTTTATAAGTCGAGATCTCCTATTCTAATTTTTTATCTTTAATTTCCTATTCAATTGCAGTGGATGATGACATGCGTACAATTATAACATCATCATACCCCGTGTCATTAATCCAATATAATGGAATAAAAAGGACATAAAATAGTAGAATAGGAGACTATGAATGACATATGTACAATCTTATATAATATCATTATTATACACGTATATTTCATCTAATAAATGTATTCGTCTATTAGCACTAAATTATTGTATCCAAATTTTGAAGTCAATACAAAAAATTGGCAAAGATTTAAACCTTGGAACTGATGACTACATGGCAGTTTAATTTACCCAAACAATAATCTATAATATAGCTATCCGGAGCTCCACTAGTTCTATGCAACATTATTTTACATCCAATGAAATTCTTGGGCAAACTTATTATAAAGTGACAAAACTCATATTCTCATTTGCTTCTAAAACAAATATTTTCTATATAATATTATTTTGGTCCTCAGATAAAATGAGTGGGTGGGTGGCCGTGGGTGACTGGGTGGGTGTTAATACTTTTTTTTGACGAAGGGTGGGTGTTAATACTTAGTACTAAAAGAGTCTAAGACCCGTGTAAGTTTAAAACGGGTACCTAAAAGGGCCGGGGCCCAGTCAGGCACGCGCAACATGAGTCGACACATTGGGCCTCTATTGGGTCCGGAGAGTCAAAGCCTTGATGGTGACATAGAAATTTGGATTTATTTTATATTTATCCATACACGCACCCACTCTTAATTGAGTAACATAGAAATTTGATGGAATTTAAATTAAAAATAGTAAAACAAACATTTGAATTCAACTCAAAAGATCTTAATCTTTCAAAGCCAAACAATTAAAATAAAATTGTGCATTATATTTTAGATGGTGTGTGGTTGAACATATTTATAGATGTTCGAAATTTACAAGATGTCTTTAGGGTCAATTCTTTAATCCTGACCAATCATAAAACTACAAATCGTAATTTAATGGTCCGAATTACACCCGTTCGCAAATATATACACTCTATATACTCCTAATGACAGGAGATAGAGAGAGTAACTTAGGCCCCACCCCTTTCCCGATTTAAAAAAAATATACTAAGAATTTTTTTTAAAAAAAAGTTAGAATTTATAATTTTTTTTATTCTACTCACTTTTTTTTCCTCCTCAAAAAAAAAAAAAAAAAAAGAGTAAGGTATTGATTGACCCTTTCAGAATCCAATTTTAATACGCTTACTGTATCTCCCTTTTTGTGTTATTTCAATACGCCAAAATATAAGGTCACCTTAGATGCAAAACGACATTAGGGCGCAGCCAGTCACTCCCTGGGATTTTGTGTTTGTCATCTTATAACTGGTGGAATGTTCTGTAATAAAATAATTATTTATGCGTGACCGTGTTGACCCTTAAGATCACGTCATAGCTTATGATTCGTCACCATGTATACCAGTTTTTAGTTTTTACAGGGCAAATAACATTTTTAACCCTTTTCTCAAAAAAATAAAATTCAACCCTGGTGCTTTTGGAAAAAAGGGTATATAAGTATATTAATCCTTATATTTTAATAAAAGAGCTGAATAGTTACTTTGTGTTTTTGAATAAAGAACATTCAATACAACTGTAATATCTTATCAAATTATGGGGATCGAGTGTGTCACAAGTAGATGTGTTAAGCGGGCGGACCACTAGAAAATCCGGACAGACCAAACAATATTGGGCCTCTAATTTCATAGCCCAGCCGGTCGAGCATTTAAAAATACATTGACAAACTCGGTTGTCGGGCGAACTTTTGAATCCGGTATTTTCGAGCGCAAATATTACTGATCAACCCGATAAAAATATTACGGTCCAGCCAAAATTAACAGCTCTAGTCATAAGTGATTTAGTGCTCAATTTTTTTATGTCCACCTGGGTTCAATAGATTCCAACTATACCCATCCCTATGAGGATTTCTCATCCATTTTCAGGATCGTACTAGAAAAATCTTATTAAATTATAAAATAATCAAATTGGTATATTTATAAATTTTTATGTTTTGTTGATTGAAGATTGAAATAATATAATATACATCGCATCATAAGGAACGTATCATATGAAAACTTGGAAATAAATTCTATGACTGCATAAATTTATTTTAATATGTTCATTACAATATAACCACAAAAGCTAAAAATCTTCAGATTGTTTTTTGTAGAGTCGCAGTTAAGGATTTGAATTTCAGAAACAAAACATAATTCCATAAATCTAAAATGACATCAACCTTATGTCACATTGAGGTGTATTAAATGACAAAAGGGGTACAAAAGGGTAAATATATTAACCAATTGGCGGTACCACGGTGTCACGTGGCAGTCAGTGGGTGGGCACATGAGACAAGGCCACGCAGAAATCAGAATGATGGCAGTACATCTTCCATTCTTCCTCTTTTATTTTTAGTTTTTTGTTTTTTGTTTTTTTGAGTAATAGAAGTAAGAATTTTTTTTAGAAGATAGAAGTAAGAAATTGGTGGTGAAGATTGAGGATGAATAAAAGGGAAGTGATCAAACCCCATTTTTTCTTCTCTCTTCTTTTCTTTTTAATTTAGATTTTGCTATGTATGAAGTTAGTGGCAATTAAAAACTCATTTAAGTCATAATCTTTTTATTAACGTTAGAAGAAAATACTCTTTTTTCTTCTCTTAAAACTCTAGCCGTTTTGATCATACATCTTCTTAAATTTTTTTCCTCATTCTCATATATATGGGATGGGGGAAGTAAATTCCATTGTTTTTAATCTTAATAAATTTGTCTCAAATAGTTGGTTTTTATTTGTCATCAACACGTAACTTTTATTTGTCCCAAATAAGTAGTTTTTTTTAAGTTAATAAATTTATCACAAATATATATGATATTTTATTCAGAAAATCAGATGAGTCACTACCAGGAACGGATCCATGAATATTTTACAACGGGAGCACAAATTAAGTAGAATTGAAAACTATATCAAAGATAGTTAATATGGGGACTTGATTTTTCCGAATTAATATATAGAATTTAATTTTTTGTATAAAATCAACAATGTTATAACACTATTAACACTTTTCTTGATAATATTATAACACTTTTTAAGTTACGATATTAATATTATTAGTGCTTTATATAAATAGATTTATAGTTAAACAAAAAACTATGGGGGCACGTGCCCCCGTAGTGGGAGCTATAGCTCCGGGTGTGGTCACTACCAGATGATATGTGCCAGAAATGAGATCAACTTTTTTTGGTATGTATTTCAGTGCTCGTTGCGAAATTCTGATTCTACGGATCTATTATATCTATTCAGTTTTATTTTTATTTTTTTTAAGATTTGTACATATTTATGATCCTTTCACACGATGTTGTAATCAGTTGTAAGTTTTTTCTGATGAATGAATGAAATATATTTTGATTCTAAAACAAATTAGAATTTTTTTATTAATATTTTAAAACATTGGAAGGATAAATTCTGAAAACGACCAAATATAATTAATCAAATGCAATCCCAAATTATGTGCGATGTTCATGTGTGTCATAATTTTTTTCATCAGTTGACATTTAATAAACTCATTTTCTCCTAAAAAAGTCTTTGTTAGTCATTATTTGTATGACTTGTTGACTTATGCACCTTCATATACCAATATGGCAATATTTTGGCGTTTTTTTATTCATGTGCAAATTGACTCTAAATAAATTTAGTTACCTGTCTATTAGTCACCTTACCAGCACTGTCGTTTGTCGTCTTTTTTTTTTAACAAAAAAATTAATTTGTGTATAATTTATGAAAGCCCTAATATCACCATTCTCGTAGTTTAATTCAATTGCTAAAAAGTAAATTCAAGAAATTTAATTAATGACCAATTTATTTAATTTTATTAAGATGTATAAGTGACAAAATATAAATTTGGACAATGTAACATTAACTATTTCTATACTACATACATTGCAGATGAAATCTTATATTCCAAGACATTTTTACAAGTAAGTGCTTAATGTAAAAGTACATCTGGCAATCATAATTCGTTCCCAAGAAAATGAATTCATACTTTAGATTTTTTGAGTACACATACTTTAGAATTCATGTTTAGTTCTCATCTATTTACCATCTTCATTTATTTTATTTATAAATCGATCTTGTAGATCTTTCTTTCTAAGAGGAATACACTAATACTTGTCAAAAATCTGCACGCAATCTGCACGATTTGTGTGATTGAATGTGAATATTTACACATTTATAATAAATTTGTAGTTGTTATGCATCTAAAGTACTCCGGTTGTAGCATGAAATAAAGTCAATTTTTTAGATTTTGAGGAGGATGAGATTGAGGTGGGGCCAGGGTGATGACCACCATGACATAATGATTACGTCATTGTGGAGCAAGTTTGAGATTAGATTGGTCCAATTCTAACTCTAATGGATCAGAGAAGTCGGGCCCAATAGGAATTCACACGAGGACACTATTAATTTTGGTTTAGGTCCGGTTAAGGTATGATGGAGTTGAGAGGGGAGTTGGACCTACTCTTTTCTTGTTGCCTTTTTCTTTATTTTTTTTTCTCAATGTTAATGAAATCTTTAATATTATCTGCGGACACAAATACATCATACTTTTTTTTTTTTTTGAGGAAACAAATACATCATACTCACACGTTTTTCCCACATTTGCTTTTTACCTTATTTTTATGTCGCTTTAATTTATCTTCAAGTCTAACTATGATTAAGAAAATAAGAAAAAAGTGTAACTATGATTAAAAGTTTCAAGTAAATACTCACCACTCAAAAATAATCATTGAAAGAGACTCGTTTTTTTCTGCTTTCATGTGATCTTACCTTTCATTGGGTCCTCACATTGACTCTTTGAGGATCTTGAACTAAACATAAATCTTCCAATTCATTTATTTTTTCAATAAACAAGGTTTAAGTAATCCAAACTATTTAATAGAAAAATAAAATAAAGAACAAATTGATGTCTGGATAGAATATGTCCAAAGAACACACA
Organism: Rehmannia glutinosa; assembly: GCA_016081115.2. Lineage (NCBI taxonomy): Eukaryota > Viridiplantae > Streptophyta > Magnoliopsida > Lamiales > Orobanchaceae > Rehmannia > Rehmannia glutinosa. The sequence continues at coordinate 737,976 of JABTTQ020001223.1, read as the reverse complement.
TAAGGGAAAAGAAAAATTAATTAAAGCATATTAATTTAAAAGGTTCATTGGATTTACCTAAAATTAAAGCACTACTTGTCAAATGGAGGTTAAGTTGCTGTCCTAAAACCCTACATAACAGTAGTTTGTGGGGAAAAAGAATGAAAACTTTTATGAGATTAGTAGTTGAGAAATTATTATAAATCTACCGAAATATGTCACGTTTTATGACCACTACCTTACCACACGACTGGGTTCAAAGTCAAAATAGGTTTGGCTCAAGCAGGCGGTTATTGGATATAGAGCTTGAATGATTGAAGGATAGATGCATTCTTTTAAGACTCTTGAAATGGAGGATATATGGTTGGAAAAGAAAGGAAAATGCATCTTTGGTGCAATTTTCTTGTTACCTCGTTTGTTTGTCTGACAAAAGTAAAATTGAATTCATGTTTTACTCCGTGAAAAACATTGAAATTAAATATTTATTTGTTCAAAATGGTATTTGAATGAAGAGAATTTAAAGCTCAAGTGGAGTTAAAATTAATTGAAAAAAAATCATGTGGGTTTGTCTCATATTTAAATATAAAGGCTTGTTTTACTTGTATATATGGTAACACCTTATGCTTAAGGTGAACATTATATTGCATAAAGACTCTCTCTACAAGCACACCCCCACTGAGTTTGAAAATCTCGATCTGTTTCGAGTTCCGAACCGTTGAATTTATGTGCGAGAATGATCTGCAGACATGAATGTCGAATCGAAATTGAGCCATATAGTCAAACATCTTTACTTTTTTCAGGTCTTTTCATCACCTATATTATAGAGTTGATGATTTTTCTTCAATCAGAATACACTCAACACTTGCGTCAAATATTTCTCTGCATATTGTTTTTGCCTACTACATATTGGTGATATTTTCAAGGCAGTTTTGAGTTCGCCGGACTTTAGGTAATCCGATTATTCTCGTCTTATATTGGGAAACATACATCCATAATAGAAGACGATCTATTTAACACACGATTTATGTCATTTCTTTTTATTGGCATTCTGTAATTGGTCATCAAATTTATATTATGTATGCGAATTACTTCTGCAATTCTATTTGCTTTGCCATTTTGACCGGCTATTTAATTCCAATTTATATAAATTGTACTTGTAGATACACTGCTATTTTTTATGACAATTGCCTATTGGCTATTAAACGGATAAAGATTTGGTGGTCTTCAACATTCGCCCTTATTTCCTATGAATATATCACTTTATTTAGAAAAGTTATGTTGAACTACTGATTAAATATGAGATTTGGTCAAATAGTTAACATAAAATAAAACCTTTTTCATCACTTTAGGAAAGAGTAGTTTGCACGCTTGGTACAAATCAAATAATTTCTCTCTTATATGACTTTAACAATTAATATCATTATGTCCTTTCTTGATCTTTTTGTGCTGGATTTTCACCTAATCTTATAAATATGGACCTTCATCCTTTAATTAAACATTTATTTGTCTACAAGCTCGAGACCAATTTACTAGTAGGTATACATAAATTCTTGTTGCAACCCGGATCATTATATCGAATATAGAGAGATAAAGGTAAGTGTTTATCCATCTTACATCAATTTATTCAACATTTAGTCACCTTACCAAAACTGGACTAAGCGGTACAATAAATCAGGAATTTTAGCATCCACTGGGCCATAGAAGCATAACTATCAGCCATTTAGGGTCCATCAGATGCGAAGAACTAATGAATTTGGGCCGCTTTCAAAAAAAAAAAAAACTAATCAATTTGGGCCACTCAATTATTGGGCTCATTCTCTTACAGATTAAGTGACTCAATTGCAAAATTGGCCATGTAACTTGGAGGTTTGGCAATTAACACTTTTAATATTTTAGTTTGTAATGTGGGACTTTAATTTAAAATACTCGGCAATTAATGATAATTTTGGCTAGAAAATTAGAAATTGATCGGATTGCTAATGTTATTGTCACCGCATCACACTAAATTGGAGATTTTCAACATTACAAATTATCCATCCAAAAATATTCCATTTTTTATACAAAAATAATGACGATGAACCTCTCAACAAAAAAACAATTGAGATCTATATTCTATTTAGTGTTACATTATATACTCGGTCTATTCCATGTCATCCAAGTAGGTAGATACCACTTTGGGTGCATCATGCATGGTCCTTGGTTCAACACATATGCATACACACCCACATGTATGTGTTTGTTCCAAGGGCCATGAAACATAACCATATACTCTTATTAATTTTGTATATGACATGTGTACAAACCAGTGTTGTAAAAATCGGCCTCGCGCTAGGCGGCTAACAAAAATCGCCCAAAATAATCGTTACGGTCAAAAATCGGGCTAGGCGGCTAGAAATCGGGCATAGGTGCCTAGCTAGGCATCCAACAAATCGGGCCTAGGCACCCGCCTAGGCGGCTTAGGCGGAAAAAATCAGCCAAAAATGGAAAAAAATTTAGAAAAAAAAAAAAATAATATTATTTTTAGGCGCCCGCCTAGGCATCCTAGACGCTGGCCACCGCCACCGATTTACTGTAACCTTGGTACAAATATAGCGTAACCATGTATACGAGTATACGTGAAATGTATTGATAACGTTAAAATAGAATATGAAAGTCTAAATGGAACAAAGGATCTCAAGTCCAACATAATCAGTGAAATATGGAAACACTCGATGAAAATGGACATACAATTATACAAACCCTGAAGAAATTAAACCCGAGAAATTTTACAGAGTGATGTCTGAGGTTTGAGAATATTTGCTTTTTCTCGTGATTCGAATGTAACAGACAATGGCAGCAACGAGGGCAGTGGCAAATCGTCCGAGTATCACATCTCCACCAGCAAAAGACATATCATGATCTGAACCATGATTCCAAACGTGTGTCAACCCTGGATTTCCATTTATGTCCGGGCTTGAAATTGAACCAAATGCTTCTCCACTAATGGCAGGGCCCATGCTCGTTGGTGGGATTGATTCTAATATTCTCGATTCAGTTTTTGTTCCTATAGAAATGAATAGAAAGGCTAACATAACGCAAAGAAGGAGCAATCGAGCCATGAGAAATACTGGATGGATGGTTACCTGTGGCCGGAATTTGTATTTATGCAAGAATGGGGCTTAATGCGGGGAAATAGTCACCTTTAAATTTTTGATCAGTATCTTTTTAAAATTTGGACACTTGGTCCAATTTTGATCAGAATTGTGTAATTTATCAGAATTTCTGACTAGGGCCATTGACGTGTCACGAATTTTAGTGATTTTGTACAAAAACTGACATGTCAAAGCATTAAAATGGACACGTAAAATTTGGGGATTTCAATGCTTATGCAACAAATTTTGACATGTTGGATGGCAATGCATGGGTCCGGGTCTTACCGGTTCAGACCCGAACCGCACTCATTTGGGCGGGTATGGGTCCGATAAATGGGTATGGGTGGGGTAATGGGTGTTAAGTTTTAGACCGGGCGAGTATGGGTCGGGTAGCGGGTGTGACAGACCCGACCCATATATTTTATTTTTTATTTTTTTATGTTATATATAGGATGAATATATTGTATTATTCTTGTTCAAGAACTCTTGATTTATATATGTTGGTGTTTATTTTATAATTCATATAATACCTATAAAATTATGTAAATAACATAAATTTTGAGTGCACTATTTTGAGTGATAATTGTAAAAATTTGACCAAATATATGAAATTGGCGGGTCTAATGGGTTTAACGGTCTTACCCGCAAGACATGGGTATGAGGCGGGTATGAGTATGGGTCTAGATGAGGTGGGGCGGGTATGGGTATTGCATTTTCGTAGTGGGTCGGGTATCGAGTCCAGCGGACCCATCACAGACCACCCATTGGCATCCCTATTGCTCATAGTCCGCAATTTGGGATAAAGTTATACATTTTCAGTCAAGATCAAACTAAATGTCCAATATTTTAAAAGATAATGAAATTTAAAAGGCCTACTTAGACAACTATATATTCAATCAGTAAAAGTTACAAGACAAAAAAATATTTTTCCAATTTATGTTGGACCGTTGAAGAAAATGGAGTCTTGGAATGCAATATTGTAAGAGATTTGGTCATTGATAAGTACTTTTAGACAGCAAAAGTAGGTGTTGATATTGCAATATTTTCCAATCCAATGTTTTTCTGGGTCTGCTGCTAATGAGGGAGGCTTTTGTTGGGGAAGATTACACTAAGGGTGCATTTGGATGGGGGGATTTGGGGAGGATTTGGGAGGAGGGATTTGAAATCCTTAATAAATCCACACCCCTATTTGGCATATAAATCCAAATCAATGGATTTCAAATCTCTCTTTAACTTTTAGTTCGTTTTGAAAGGATTTCAAACCCTACCAAAACCTAGTCGTTTGAAATCCATTCTTTTTTTTTTCCTTTATGTTCACTTGCGTATTCACACACATTTACACACACCGCACACATTTACACACACCGCACACATTTACACACATTTACACACACTGCACACACTACACACACTGCACACACTTACACACATTGCACACATTTACACACACTACACACACTGCACACATTTACACACACTACACACAAAATAATAAGATTATATCTTTTATTTTTATTTATTTCATATCAATTACGAAAATAAATAGAGCTTCTAATTTTTTTTTATCAAAACTTACAATGGTTTGAAACCCTTACACAAATCTACATCATCCAAACAAACGGTGGATTCAAATCCAACGATGAAAATCCATTCATTTGAAATCCCTGGAATTTCAAATTCCTCCGTCAAATGGTATAAGATTTATTTTTAAAATTTTAAATGTTTTGTAGTTTCGAGGAAGACAATAGTCAAGGACAGAGGCAAGTGTCTTGCTGTAATATGCTTCACAGCAGGAACATTGATTCAATTTTAATTGAATTTTTGTGAAGTGTGAACTCTGATGATTAAAATAAGGGATAATTACAAAAACACCCTAAGGTTTGGGCTAATTACAAAAAAACTCGAGTTCTTTGAAAATTACAAAAATTACTTGAGGTTTAATTCCGTCTTACATTTTTCCTAGTGATTTTCATAAACATTTCAAAAAAACCACGGATTCACAAAATATTACGATTCTTACTCTTAAATTTAAGACAAAAAAAAACCTGAAAGATTTTTTTAATTTTGAAACATGTCTGGCTTTTTTGTAATTAACCCAAACCTTAGGGGCATTTTTGTAATTATCCCTTTAAAAAAATTAAATTGTTCACACTTAAACTTTCCTTGTTAAACCAAAAAAATGAAGAAAATGTTATCTTTTATCATGTAGTTTACTAGATTTTGCAAGACAAAAAAACATTAGATCATTTATTAGTGCACATAACCGATTGCTTGTCACCAAATTTTTGTGCGCTCAAGAAAACTTAATGTAAATACTTCCAAAAATTAATACAAAAAAAAATTAAGTTAAAACACGTGTTCTTGTTTTGTTTGATGTTGTTCCAAGGATGTTTGATTCAACAACATTAAGTTGATATATTCCTCAAGGACCGGGAGCCGTTGATTGTCATCGTAACTGTACATGAGAGGTACAATCCTCGCAAGATTAAGCGAAGCTTCTTGAAAAGACGATATTACTGATGAGTCATCATTCAAATTGAAACACTCTTTGTTGAGGCGTTTCCATTCGATTGCTATCATATTTATCATATGCTTTCGGACTTGCTTATATGGTAAATCAGGGTGATCTTTCATGTAGCACTCTATGTATGAACCCTCATCGCCGTTTTGATGCTCATCCTGTTAATATCACGTGTATAAGATGATGTTATTATTGATTATACAGTAGAAACATAATATGAAATTTCATAAGAAATAACTATTAAGGGCTTGTATGATGTCATTATGTAGTAGAAACGTCATAAGAAATAACTATTAAGGGTTCGTTTTGAGAGCATTTTTTAAATGGACTTTTGGATAAGTAACTTTTCAAAAAAGTTCATTTTAAAAACCTAGAATTGTAGACTTTTTGAGAAGTCAACTATAAGGAAATTCATTTTCTAATGGCTTTTACAGAAGTCTTTCCTAACATGTACTAAATATCTAGTGTATATGCATGTGGTTCCCACCTTTTAAGTAGTTTTCTTTAGGCATAACTATTTCAAATTGACCATTTTCGTTTTCTGAAAAATGTGGAAACTAGTCGTTTTCCAAAAGCATGTTTTTAGCCACTTTGACTAAAAATGACAGTTATATTCTCTTTATATTCTTTGGTGAGTTAGTTGGTCATTTTCAAAGAAATCGATGCGGTATATTGCTTGATAAAAATGAATCCCATCCCTGATATGCACCGGCCTAATGAAAAAAGAGCAAAAATTGACAATTGGACTCAAAAATTGCTAAAAAAGGCCTTTGTTCGAAAAACACTTCCTTAAAAACATTGTCAAATGACCAAAAATCAAGTTGACTCTTACTTTAATGCATCAATTACAAAACATACCTTGGCACTTCCCAAGTCATTCCAAAGCCGAAGAATTGCAGCGACAGAGGACATAAGTTTCGATGTATCATTTAAACTTATTGCGCCTTCATTGTTACCGCCAAGGCCCAAAAGAAAGAATAAGTGGACTAAAACCACATGCACCCCCGAGCTCACCTTGCCATTGGCCAAATAATCTTCCGCACTTGGTAAATCTCCGGAGCCAAACCATTTTGCTTCCACTATATATGCACTGCACAAATTTTTCCACTGCCATAATAAATATAGAAGCGGTGAAATAATCTGATTGAATAAGGACTTAATATTAATTTCTTAACTCTATAAATCAAGAAACTCCAAGATATATATACCGTTTGTTTTAGGAAATTGATAGGGTTGTATCCATACTTTTTGCAGATAGTGTGGCCTATCTCATTAGTGGTATCGAGAAGGGTTTTGTAACACGCCTTCATGTAGTCAGGCAGCATATCAATGGAGGCATAGTCCCATCTATATTCACATCATAAATAAATTAGCATTCAAAATATTGATCATGCTTATTATTAAATTTTAGAGTACTATTATTCACTTCATTGTAATAGTATCCTAATTAAAGTAGTTGATTAATGATAGGGTATATTGAATATTAGGGATTTGGCAAAATAGTTCATGAGAAATCACAATTTGCAAAAAAATCTTGTAATTTTTCAAAACTCTCGGTTTCAGTCCTTTTGTCTCAAAGAATTGAAAAATTTGCCAAAGCTAATCCACATGTCAGCCAAACTCGTCTACGTGGACATTCTCCAAGTGAGTTGGCATGTTGATTGGGTCTAAACCCAAGAAAGAAAAACTCAATTTGAGAATATCCATATAAGCGAAATTGGTTTTGATATTAGTGGATTTGATCATAAAGTTTTTTGACAAATCTTCCAATTTTTTTAGGTGCAATATGGGAAAGCCATTAATTTCATACTTGTCTATGGCGTCTGTGAAGATAGCCAACTCATCCAGTGTCCCATAAAGATCAAAAATGTCATCAATCACGTAAATAAACGCGATGGACTTGGAAAGCTGAACTCTTTGAACTGATAAGCTGATATCGTTGATGAGGATGCCAATCGACCATGTGTACCATAAAATTGGCTGGTTTCTTGCGAGCTTTAGCTCCTTGGTTAAGCCTAGATCACTCCACCACCTAAAAATTGTCAAAATATAATTCAATAAATTTAGTGCATATTTTTTTAGAAGTACTATATTCATGACTCAAAACAAAATTACACTGCTAACTGGTGAATGGTCACCTCGAACATGTATAAATGTTAGGAGAACTCCACATGAGAGGAATAACCACCATTTTTCGAGGAAGAAAATAAGAAACCAACTAAAATAAAAGAACAACAGAACACAAAACAAACGAAAACTAAAGCACTCCGATGGGAGACTAAACCACTCTCAAATGGAGGACTAAGGAACTCCTCAATGAAGACCCAACTCGAACAAATCCGAACACGAGTTGCATCACGCACTACAAAACAAAAATACTGACCCCGTAAAAATTTCGCAAATCAAACAGGAAAAAAGGCACAATAAAAACAAATAACAAAAACAAAGACAAATCTAAAAATCTACAAGAAAGACCAAAACAAACAGGCAAAAATAAAAAATAAAAAAATTGGAAAATGATAATTTTTTCTTACTTATGGTCATGTTCCATGATGTACATGTTGATTTTACTATATCAATTATGTAATGGGATATGACTAGAAAGCAACTATCTCAACTCATCGCCGTTTCATCGTATTTTTTCATGCAAGTGGAAAAACTTATGGTGATGATGGTTTTGGAATTTCATCTCATTTCTCCTTCGTATGAAGGTTGCGTCGAGGAAGGGCATCCGGCCGTAAAACTTTGCCACTTTGCTTTTTGTGTGAATTTGTAGTGTTAACTAATTTTAGACAATTAATTGACACTATAAACTTCACACCACCGACTCCACATAGTGGGATAAGGTGCAGTTGATGATGATGATGATAATTTTTCTTACTTGGAAAATTGGAGCAGTTCCTCCTGGTATACGGATTGTCCAATGAGAAGATCCATTTTCGCCAGCTGTCCTAATGTTTTGCCCCATCCATTCATGCTTTCGAGATCTCTTAGGAAGTTTTTTTCTGTCATTCTTGTTATGGTCTTTTGATAAGGGTACCTCAATCTCGTACTAACAATATTAGACCATTTACTGTCCGTATGATCAGCAGCCAAGAAATCGTAAAGAAGTTGGCTGCTAAACTGTTCAGCCTCGTCAAGTATATTTTCACCTTCGTAACTTATCTGTGTAGCTTCATACAATTCCATCAATCCCCTCATATCTTGCCTTAATTTTCCTTTGAACCTCCCATCATTGCCCTTGAAACTATTGAACACGTCTGCGTACAACATGCGATGTTAGTATGTTTCTTGCATTATTTCTGAGTAGGGCCTAATTGCAAAATTGGCCCTGTACCTAAGGGGTAGCGTTTTTTGCATTTTTATTCTTTGAACGGACTATTAAGTCTTTAATTTAAAAAAGTCGGCACATTGACGCAAATTTGGCTAGAATTTAAAAAATTGACCGGAACTGATGACGTGGGATTTTCAATTTTCTGGCAAAACATGAAGACAAGCTGCTGACATGTTAAAAAATGCAAACATGGTTGTAGACGGGGTATAACTTTATAAGTACTTTGGTATTTTTATTTTCTGAACGCACAACTTAAGCCTTTAATTTAAAAAAGGTTGGCACATTAAGGACAAATTGGGTCAGAAATTCAAAAATTGGGCAGAATTGATGATGTGACAAATACATAATACCCTAAATTGGGGTGTTTCAATTTTCTGGAAAAACATGATGACATGCTGCTAACATGTTAAAAAATGCAAAAACATGGCTGCAGACGTACAATAATGGTGTGAATTGCAAAAAAAAAAAAAAGGGCCAAATTGCAAAATTGGTCATGTTAATTACATGACCAAAATTGGTCATGCAAAATTGGTCATGTTAATTACATGACGGTAGCAAAAAGATCCAATAAAGACCACATTTTGCAAAATAGCCCTTTAACTATAGAAAATTCTTGATTTTGGTTCTACAAAATGCACGATTTGCGAAATAGTCCTGTAATTATATGAAAATCTCGAATTTGGTACTAATTTCACCGCATTTCAATCACGTGAGAGGCACATGTAGTTCCCAATTTCCAGTGAAAGTAGGACGAAAATTGAGATTTTCATACAGTCACGAAACCATTTTGCAATTTGCATGCATTTTTCAGGACTAAAATTAAAATGTTTATATGACCTTTCTACTATTGTTGCTGGACTAATTTTGTAATTGTACCCAAAAAAAAAAAAAGGTGGAAAATGGTGACCTGCAGATACATGGTATCCTCGTTGTCTCAATAGTCGGAACGAAAGTGCAATATCATGCAGAGATTGGTATCCATAAATTCCATCACTTGTTTTCACATAATTTTGCGTGAGAATTGCCTGGATCTCATCCTGATAATGGTGGCCAACTCCCAGCCGTTGGATCGCATCAACAAAGATCAAACTTTCTTCTTCTCTCGACTTGATGAGTAACTTCCGTACGTCCTCCACCTTTTGTTCATAGTCAGTGAAATATTTAACCTGTATATATGTAATAACATTAATGACTATACTCAGCATTGTTAAATATAATATTTCATGGATTATGAATTAACTGGAAAACTGTACCGGATAAAATTGTCCATTCTGCTTTTCAGAATCTGATACAAAGCTTTCGGCACTGCTCCAATATTTTTTATTAGCTCCACATGTAAGCCGACAGGGTTTATTAGTCTTTCAGTAGAAATAAAAATTGAACAAGATAATAATATAGGGGAAAGCCATTGAAGAGTAGTGCCATGTAAAGCATATATTTTCAGACCAAGAAAAACACAAAAGGAGTAGTTTTGCTATTGCTGGAATTCCTCAGAGAAACAACCGACAACGCGTAGAGATTAATTATGTGATCAACCTAACTAGTACGAGGTATTTATGGGACAATAATTTCTTTGGTCCTGTAATTTAGATTTTTTTTTTGAAATTTAATTCTCTAAGTAGTCACTTTAAAATTGGACATTTAATCTTATTTTGACCGAAATTGAGTAAGTTTATTGGGAATTATGGCCGATCAGGTGCAAACATGTCACAAAATTGTGAGTTTGATAATTTGGCACAATAATTGCTACCAAAATAATAAAATCCCCATTTTTTGCGTGTCAGTCTTTAGTAGGGGTGACAAATCGTGTTATCGTGTGATCGTGTCACATTATCGTGTTTTCGTGTTATTTATTTTATTTGACCTTTAATATAATAATAATTGAAAATTTAAAGTAATTTTCAATTTCGTGTTCATATCGTCTTTATCGTGTAAATGCGCTTATCGTCTTTTTGTCTCTCGTGTCGTATTTGTAATCGTGTCTGTCGTCATTCATTCCCCTAGTCTTTAGTGATTTGACTTAACAATTTTTACATCAACTCACCAAAATTGTTAGCAATTACGATAAAATTATACAAATACGATCAAAACCGCACTAAATATCCAAAATTTTAAAAGATATTGGACCAGGAAAACTATTTTCCCAGATATTTGTTAAGATAAAATGTGGTCCATAACTAGCTTCGAAACTGACGAGGCCTGTGGGAAAGGACAACTGTGTATTCCACGTTTTTTTTCTTTCTAATTTGTCCTTAACTATAACAATGAAAGGACTTTATAATTGGCTGGTTGCTTTTAATTTATGTGGTTGAGCACATTTATTTTTGTGAACGCCATTGTTTTCATATTTTAAACAATTTGATCATACCAAACTCATTCATCCATAATGTCAATAATTGGACCATGATTATTCATGAACACAAATTTCAAATATGTTTAAACCGTAGCCCGTAGGCTAATAACATGAGTAGGCCAGTTACTTTTTTTTTTTTTTTTTGTCATTCCCATCAAATCAAAATATTCTTTAGCTATTTTTGTGTGAAAAACCCAATTTGCCTTTGAACGAATTCTACTTGCATCAAAAAACAGTAGCGCGACATTGTAGCGCGAGTTACATGTGACTCAACACTATAGCGCGAGTTACATGTAACTTCGACACTTTTTGTAGCGTCGAAGCATTCTGATGACTTTTTACCGTAGCATGTCACCTTCTTTTGAGAGTGTCGAGTTATTTTAACCCAATTATTTTGTTTTTCTTCAAAAAAACTATGAATTCAAATCATTTGTTCGTTTTAAATTCTTTCTGCATGAGAGAGAGAGAGAGAGAGAGATAAATAATCCAAATATTAAACAAACATGATAGAAGGGTATATATGAATATCATTTTACGCCCCAAAATGTCTAAAAAAGATGCGTTTGAAAAATTTAGCTATTTTTAATTTTGACACTTTCGAAACGGCTATTTTGAACCATTTCCACTAATAATAATGTTATTAAATGATCTTTTAACTTCTTCATCGTACTCCTTGAATGTTGACAGCACAAAGATTATACGATTTTTCGATGCATTATTGATATTGAACTTAATTAGTATCACACGTTTCTTATCAGTTTCAGTATTCATGGAAAGTATACCTACCAAGGTCTTTTCATTTTGAGCTGAGTTTTGCAAATTAATAAAATGCCAATTAACCAATATTAAACCTATATCATAGTCTAATATAAAGATGTCTATATACTACAACAGTCATAACATAATACTTACTACACTTTAGTCTTTCCATAGAAGAATAATTTTCTTGAGTTTTATGCATTAAAGTTTATAATCCTTGTATATATTATCACCTAGAAGATGAAATTGATTTAGCCATCTGCTTTTCCATCAATGTTTTTAGGCTCCATTTGAATTGATGGATTGTGAGTTTAGGTTTTCAAATCCATAATAACAACTCCATTGAGTTGTTTGGATTGAGCCTTTCTATATTGGATTTCAAATCCATGAAAGTTATTTTTAAAGTCATTTTGAAGGATTTCAAACGAGTCAGTGTCCGATGTCACGGATGATTTGTAACAGAAGCAATATCAATTTCATTGGTGCATGTTTTGTCCAGCGCTTTCGTTGCGATTTTCTGATTCTATAAATGTGTTAGATCTGTCTAGATTTAAAATTTTATTTTAGATCTTTAAAAGTTTTGGTCTGTAGATCTTGCATTGTTTCCTACTTGATGTTGTAATTCATTTTGACACTAAACGAAATTGAACTGAACTAGTCAAAACTGATACGAAATGTAGCAAACAGAGAGCAATTAAGTCTTTTGATATTGGTGTTAGCAAGAACATAGGCAAAATGCTCCATTCTTTTGATCAAAATAATGTCCAAAATTTAGATCATATAAAATTATTATATTGGAATTCCACTGCGTAATTTATACTCTCCACCAGAAGTACTGACAGAATATAAATACACACATCAAGATATGCGTTACATGGATAATCAACTAAAAGATCATTTAGGCTGTTCTGCTTTTTACAGAGGCCCAACAATGTAAAAAAATGGTTAGAAATAAGTTATTCACATTCAGAAACCCTTAGCGCCATTTACAATTAATCGACACCCTACACCAACCCTGAACAAATTTTCATTATTGATTAATCGAAATTGCTACGATCAACTAGTTTCTCACTTACCAGTTTGGACAGGGTAAAACAAGCCCCTGCTAAGCATTGGTCCCAAATTCGAATAAAGCCCCTGTGTGATTGTGTGTGAATTTTGTACATATCTATAATAAATCTACGATTATTATGAATATGGAGTACTCCTCCAAAAAATAGTAGTATGGAATAAACCTAGAGGTATCAAAATAAGCCCGGTCCGGTAAAAATACCCGGTCGGGCTGTAGAACGACTGGGCTATCCTAAACGGGTTTTCTTTCCTTAACCTTTTTCCCTTTGCGTTTTTATCCGCGTCGCCACTTATGGACTTCCTATCCCGGAAGTGAGTTTAAATGTCTTCCCAACACTCGAACTCAGGACCTCTAGGCTAAAGTCCTTAATTGCATATATATGGACCTGATGATTAAAATAACGTGTTCACATTTAAACTTCATTTTCTTACAAACGCTTGACCATGTTACTTTAATCATGTGAATTACTAGATTTTGCAAGACAAAAACATTATGATCCAGATCATTAGTATAGCACCATACGATTGCTTGTCACCAGATTTCGTGTGCTCAAAAAAAACTTAATACATGTAAATACTTCCAAAAAAATAATAATAATTAAAAGACGTGTTCTTGTTTTGTTTGATGTTGTTCCAAGGATGTCCGATTCAACAACATTAAGTTGATATATTCCTCAAGGATTGGGAGCCGTTGATTGTCATCGTAACTGTACACGAGAGTTACCATTCTCGCAAGATTAAGCGAAGCTTCTTGAAAAGACGATATTGCTGATGAGTCATCATTCAGATTGAAACACTCTTTGTTGAGGCGTTTCCATTCGATTGCAATCATATTTATGATATGCTTTCGGACTTGCTTATATGGTAAATTGGGGTGATCTTTCATGTAGCATTCTATGTATGAACCATCATTGCCGTTTTGATGTTCATCCTGTTAATCATCCCCAAAATATATGATTGTTAGCATATGTGGTCTCCTAAACGTCATATAAATGTCACGTGTATAAGACGATGTAATTATTATACATTTGTTATTATGGAGTATTGAAACATCAAGTATCTGGTATTTTCGCAGTTGGGAAAATATACCTTTTGGTCATATAACTTGGATTATTTGGAGATTTAGTCATCTTTAAATTTTAACATTGATTCTGATTTTGACCGAAATTGTCATTTATGGGGAATTGCTAACTATGTCATGTGAGCTACAAAAATGTCAAAAATTTGTGTCAATTGGCACATAAGCATTGAAATTTTCAAATTTCACGTGACAATTTTGGAGATTTGACATGTCAAGTTTTGCACCAAATCACAAAAATTTCTAAAATCCTTAGACAAATCAACGCCCACTTGCCATATTTAGCAATTAGGTAAAATTATATAATTTTGGTCAAATCGGACTAAATATCCGAGTTTTTAAAAGTATTCAATCTAAATTTAAAGGTGATTACGTAGAAGATATAAATCTTCAAATAATTAATCCAAATTATCGGACCAAAAAAAACTATATATTTATTCCCTTTAGGTTCCACTTTTTAAGTAGCTTTAAAGCATCAATAATAAATCATAGTCAAAATTACAATATTAGTCCTCAGAACTAAAAGAGGTCGCAAAAAGGTCCTTCAAAATTTTCAAATGGCAAAATAGTCATGTAAGTACTATGTATGATTTTACAAAATAGTCCTGTAAAATGTATGGTTTGCAAATAGTCCTATAACTGGTACTTGAATATCTATTTTGGCCCTAATTTCACCAGAAATTTGGAGTTACATGTGCCGCTCATATGATGAAAATCTAGTGAAATTTCAAATTGTCAGTGAAATTAGGACTAAAATTGAGACTCAAGTATAAGTTATATGACTATCTTTCAAACTGTACAATTTGCAGGACTATTTTGTAAAATCGTACATAGTTACATGACTACTTTGCAATTCGAGCATTTTATATGACCTTTTCGCAACCGCCTCTTTAGTTATAGGAATATAGGACTAATTTTGCAAATTTGCCTAAATCATACCTTGGCACTTCCCAAGTCATCCCAAAGACGAAGAATTGCAGCTACACATGATATGAGTTTCGATGTATCATTTACACTTATTGCGCCTTCATTGTTTCCGCCAAGACCCAAAAGAAAGAATAAGTGGACTAGCACCACATGTACCCCGAGCTCACCTTGCCATTGGCCAAATAATCTTCTGTACTTGGCAAATCCCGGAGGCAAACCACTTTGCTTCCACTAGAAATGCGCTACACAAATTTTTCCACTGCCATAATATAGAGAAGCGGTGAAATAATCTGACTGGATTATATGAAATAAATATTAATTATCAAGAAACTCCAACATATACATGCATACATACCGTTTGTTTTAGGGAGTTGATAGGGTTGTATCCATACTTTTTCAAGATAGTGTGGCCTATCTCATTAGTGGTATCGAGAAGGGTTTTATAACACGCCTTCATGTAATCAGGCAGCATATCAATGGAGGCATAGTCCCATCTATATACACATCATAAATAAATTAGCATTCATTATAATATATTATATATCCTAAAGTAGTGGATTAATGAAAGGGTAAATTGCAATTTTAGTGATGTAGCTATACGGGGTTGGCAAACATAGTCCAACAGAAATCACGATTCGCTGATAATTTCCGTAATTTTCAAAAAATTCTCGATTCCAGTCATTTGGTCTCAAAATTTTTGAAAAACTTGCCAGAGAAATCCACGTGTCCACATTTCCAGCCAAACCAGCCCGCTGATGTTGAGTTGGCAATTTGGCATGTTGATTGGGCTTAAAACTCAGGAAAGAAAAATTCATTTGAGAATGCTCATGTAAGCGAAATTGGTCCACATTAGTGGATTTGGCCAGAAAGTTTTCCAACAAATTTTTCTGGCGATAAAAGTACATAATAAAATAAAAGAGAGCTTTTTGAAAATTAAGAGACTTTTGTAAATCATGAACTTATTACTGTCCACCCTTCTAGCTACACGACTAAAATTGCAAAAAAAAATTAGGGACTATATTAAAATTGCAATTTAGCTATTATGAAACTAGCAGAATTTTATTTAGGTGCAATATGCAAAAGCCATTTCATACTTGTCTATGGCGTCTGTGAAGATAGCCAACTCATCCAGTGTCCCATAAAGATCAAAAATGTCATCTATCAAGTAAATAAAAGCAATGGACTTGGAAAGCTGGACTCTCTGTACGTTTAAGCTGATATCGTTGATGAGGATGGCCATCGAGCATGTGTACCATTTTATTGGCTGGTTTCTTGCCAGCTTTAGCTCCTTGGTTAAGCCTAGATCATTCCACCACCTTAAAAATGACAAAATATTCTACAAATTTAGTGGATAAGAAAACTCTAGGTATTTTCTTTTTTCTTAATTAGGATCAATTACAAAAATTATATTGAGGTTCAGACTAATTAAAAATATATATAGTTTTTTCGGTCATATAACTTGGACTACTTAGATATTTTAGTCTTTAAGTAGCCACCTTTAAATTTTTATTCAAATATCTTTCAAAAACTTGGACACTTAGTTCGATTTTGACTGAATTGTATGATTTAACCGTGAATCGTTAATTAGAAGCGACGGTGCTAATATGTCTAAAAATTTAGAGATTTTGGTGACTTGACACAAAAAAAATGGCACATCAAATCACCAAAATTGACACAAAATTTGAGAATTTTGATATTTTGGTGGCAATCCCAGTTTTTGACATGTTTGCACCTGGTAGGTCGTAATCATTAATTTTCGATAAGATTACACGACATCAATCAAAATAGGACTAAATGTTCAAATTTTCAAAAGATGTTGAATTAAAATTTCAAAGTGACTATTTAGAAGACTAAATCTCAAAATAGTCAAAATTATAGACGAAAGAAATTATTTTCCTTAATAAAATCAACTATCTTTCAAAATCACGAATACCCTTTGACAATTTTTTTATATGTATTACGCAAACATCAAGGAATGTTTGTAATCGAGTAAGCGGATATTATACGTGTTGGATTTTAAACTTGATCTTGGTCCAATTAATATTGGACTTGAAAATAAATATTTGAGTTAAAAGATAAAATAAGATCCAAGCCCAAATAGTCCAAGTTCTAGAATTTGTCAGAAGTGTCTTGGAAAAATATCTTAGATATTATTGGTAAGAAAGCTTGTAGAATATTCTGGAAAGTAGATATTTTGGAGGATGATTCTAGTAGATGAATTATAACCATTAGATCAAATAAATCCTAGCCATTGGTTAGGAAGTTGTCTACTAGTATAAATAGGGTGTCTTGATCATTTTGTAACAAGCCAAAATTTGAGAAGAATCAATACAAGCAAATATTTCTCCACCAAAAACTCTCTTATATTTCTTAACAAATAACCTCCTCTACTACGAAGAAAAATAATTCCTCTTCCAACTTCCAATTTCTAAATAACCCCTTCTTACCTAAATTGAGATAACCCTCCTCCAACAAAGTGGTATCAGAGCCACAAGATCACTTGTGGTTTACATAAAAATATGGCAAATGGTGTGGCTTCCTTTCAAGTCCCTATGCTCAATACAAGCAACTATGATAATTGGAGTATCAAGATGAAGGCCCTTTTGGGTGCACATGATGTTTGGGATATTGTAGAAAAAGGTTATGTCGAGCCACAAGACGAGGCTACACTATCCCAAACTCAAAAGGATAATTTAAAAGATTCAAGAAAGAGAGACAAGAAAGCTCTCTATCTCATCTACCAAGCTTTGGATGATGATGGTTTCGAAAAGATCTCAAGTGCAACTACCGCCAAGGATGCATGGGAGAAGCTTCAAACATCTCACAAAGGAGCCGAGCAAGTAAAGAAGGTCGTCTCCAAACATTAAGAGGTGAATTTGAAGCTTTACATATGAAAGAGTCCGAATCTATTTCCGACTATTTTTCAAGAGTTTTGGCGGTTTCTAATCAAATGAAAAGAAATGGTGAAAAATTAAGTGATGTGAGAATTATGGAAAAGATACTCCGTTCTTTAAGTCCTAAATTTGAGCATATTGTCGTAATAATTGAGGAAACAAAAATTTGGAGGAGATGACTATTGATCAATTATTGGGGTCATTACAAGCATATGAAGAAAAACATAAAAAGAAGCAAGATATTGTAGAACAACTTTTTAAAATGCAAGTGAAGGATAAAGAAGAAAGCATGAGCAATGAATGTGGTCAACATGAAAGAGGTCGTTTCAGGAGAAGCGGACGAGGCCGTGGTCGTGGACATGCACGAGGAGAGGTTTCAATAATAATGAAGATAGAAGAGAATACCCAACCAAAGGTGGCGGGAGGAGCAATCCAAGAACAAGGTACGAAAAATCACAAACTAAGTGTTATAATTGTCAAAAATTTGGACACTATGCTTCCGAGTGTAGAGCTCCAAAAAACAAGGTTGAAGAAAAGGCCCACTATGTGGAAAATAAAAACGAAGAAGATGTCAATTTCTTACTAGCATACAAAGGTGGTGATGGAAGACAAGACAACACTTGGTACCTCGATACTGGTGCAAGCAACCATATGTGTGGAAAAAGAAGCATGTTTGTGGAGCTTGATGAATCGGTGAGTGGCAATGTTTCTTTTGGAGATGAGTCTAAAGTCCCGGTCAAGGAAAAGGTAAAATTCTAATCCGCTTGAAGAATGGAAGTCATCAATTTATTTCAAATGTTTATTACGTTCCAAATATGAAAAGTAATATCTTGAGTTTGGGACAACTCTTAGAGAAAGGCTATGACATTCACATGAAAGATCGTAGTCTTTCTATAAGAGATGATAGAAATAATTTAATCACTAAAGTGCCAATGTCTAGAAATAGAATGTTCTTATTAAATATCCGAATGATGTAGCAAAATGTCTCAAAGCTTGCTACAAAGATATATCTTGGCTTTGACATCTACGATTTGGGCACTTAAATTTTGGCGGATTAGAATTACTATCAAAGAAAGAGATGGTGAGAGGATTACCGTCCATCAATCATCCCGATCAACTATGTGAAGGATGTCTATCGGGAAAACAATCCGAAAGAGTTTTCCAAAGGAATCAAGCTCGAGATCACGAAGCCTCCTGGAGCTCATACACACCGATGTTTGTGGACCAATCAAGCCAAGCTCTCTCGGTAAAAATAATTATTTCCTCGCTTCTTTATTGATGATTTCTCTAGAAAGACCTGGGTATATTTTTTGAAACAAAAGTCTGAAGTGTTCAAGCATTCAAGAAGTTCAAAGCTATGGTGGAAAATGAAAGTGGATGCAAAATCAAGGCAATGCGATCGGATCGTGGAGAGAATTTACATCTAAGGAGTTCCAAGAATTTTGCGAAGCAAACGAATCCGCGTCCTTGACATCCCAAGATCCCCAAAGAAAATGGCGTAGGCTGAGAGAGAAAGAATAGAACAATTCTTGAAATGGCAAGGTGCATGCTCAAAAGCAAAAAGCGCCAAAGGAGTTTTGGGTGAAGCGTGGCGTGTGCGGTGTACAAAATCGTTCACCAACCGTAAGTGTGTGGGGAAAAACACCACGGGAAGCTTGGGTGGAAGAAAACCAGGTATCTCTCATCTAAAAGTATTTGGAAGCAAAGCATATGCACACGCACGTGCACTGACGAGAGAAGAAGTAAACTTGATGACAAAAGCGAGGCATTCATCTTCATCGGGTATGACTCAAATTCTAAAGGTTATAAGTTATATAATCCAAATACTAAGAAGCTGTGATAAGTCGTGATGTAGAGTTTGATGAAGAATCAAATTGGGATTTTGGCTCCCAAAACAACTTTAATTTCTTTCCTGGATTTTGAAGAAATCAAGTCAAGACCGATCGAGCCAATAATAGAAGTTCAACAAGAGCCAACTACTCCATCCACTTCACAATCAACAATCGAAGGAGACTCGCCACCATCATTTGAATGAAAGAAGCGTAACACGTCGTCAAGAGTCTAGAAGATCTTTATGAGAACACCGAAGATGGATAGATGATATCACTTTATTCTATCTATTTGCGATTGTGAACCATGGCGTTTGAAGAAGCGATCCAAAATAAAAGATGGAGAGATCTTTATGGATGAAGAGATACAAGCAATCATCATGAAGAATGACACGTGGGAGCCGACCTCACTTCCAAAAGGACATAAAATTATCGGTGTCATTGTGTGGTGTACAAAGCAAAATGCTAAAGGAGAAATTGAAAGATATAAAGCAAGGCTTTAGTCGCAAAAGGCTATAGTCAAAGAGTTGAATCGACTATGATGAGGTGTTTGCTCCGATTGCTCGCTTGGAAACAATAAGGCTTATCATTTCTTTAGCGGCTCAACAGGATGGAAGATTCACCGAGATGGATGTAAAGTCGGCTTTCTTAAATGGAGTTCTCGAGGAGGAAGTCTACATTGAACACCAAAGGGCTATGAGGTGAAGAAAGAAAAGAAGATAAAGTCTTGAAGGGAAGAAGGCTCTATACGGATTAAAGCAAGCACCAAGGGCATGGAATAGCGGGATCGATAAGTACTTGCAAGAGAATGGGTTCACTAAGTGCCCGCACGAACATGCACTTTATGTCAAGGTCGGAAAAAATGATGTTTTGATTGTGTGTTTATATGTGGATGACTTGATCTTCACAGAAATAATCCAGGACATGTTTGAAGAGTTCAAGAAAGCAATGACCAGAATTTGAGATGACCGATATCGAGGCTTATGGCATATTACCTCGGCGTTGAAGTTAAACAACAAGAAGATGGGATTTTCATCTCGCAAGAAGGCTACGCAAAGGAGATTCTCAAGAGATTCAAGATGGATAACGCAAACTATTAACACACCAAATGGAGTGCGGGATCAAGCTATCAAAGTATGATGGAGAAGAAAAAGTGGACCCGACATTGTACAAAAGTTTGGTTGGAAGTTTGCGGTATTTGACGTGCACAAGACCCGACATTCTCTATGCCACCGGTCTAATAAGTCGATACATGGAAAATCCAACCACTACTCATAAAAGCGTCGCTAAAAGGATTCTTCGCTATCTCAAAGGTACGATCAATTACGCTTATTTTATTCAACAACTAATGATTATAAACTTGTTGGCTATAGTGATAGCGATTGGTCCGGAGATGTGGATGATCGAAAAAGTACTCTCGGCTTTGTGTTCTTCATGGGAGATACCGCATTTACTTGGATGTCAAAGAAGCGACCGATAGTCACTCTCTCAACCTGTGAAGGTGAGTACGTAGATGCGATGACTTGTGTTTGCTGCGGTTTGGGTGAGAAATTTGTTGAAGGAATCGAATGACACAAGAAGAGCCAACTAAGATTCGTGTCGACAACAAGTCAGCTATGGCATTGGCAAAAAGAATCCGGTGTTTCATGATCGAAGCAAGCACATTGACACTCGCTACCACTACATAAGAGAATGCATATCAAAAAGGGCGTACAAGTGGAGTATGTGAAGTCTCAAGATCAAATTGCGACATCTTCACCAAACCACTCAAGCATGAAGACTTTATACGACTTAGAAGTTTTCTCGGAATGACAAATCAAGTTTAAGGGGGTGTTGGATTTTAAACTTGATCTTGGTCCAATTAATATTGACTTGAAAATAAATATTTGAGTTAAAAGATAAAATAAGATCCAAGCCCAATAGCCCAAGTTTAGAATTTGTCAGAAGTGTCTTGGAAAAATATCTTAGATATTATTGGTAAAAAGCTTGTAGAATATTCTAGGAAAGTAGATATTTTGGAGGATGATTCTAGTAGATGAATTATAGCCATTAGATCAAATAAATCCTAGCCATTGGTTAGGAAGTTGTACTAGTATAAATAGGGGTGTCTTGATCATTTTGTAACAAGCGAAAATTTGAGAAGAATCAATATAAGCAAATATTTCTCCACCAAAAACTCTCTTATATTTCTTAGCCAAATAACCTCCTCTACTACGAAGAAAAAATAATTCCTCTTCCAACTTCCAATTTCTAAATAACCCATTCTTACCTAAATTGAGATAACCCTCCTCCAACAATACGTGGTAATAGGCCAAATTGGTCATTTCTGTTTGTAAAAATGAAAATAGCCTTGTGTTTCAAAAACATGTTCTTTAGCCATTTTGACTAAAAATTAATGGTCACACCCTTCATGTATTTTTTGTTGAGGTACTTAGTCATTTTTCAAAAAATTGATGCGGTACATTACCTAACTTGGTACCGAGTTATATATCTCGGTATCGAGTTACATAACTTAGTACCGAGTTATATGTCTCGGTATCGAGTTACATAACTCGGTATCGAGTCATATAACTCAGTATCGAGTTATGTACCGGTACCCAGAAATGGAAAAAAAGGGTAAAGTGGACATTTGAACTCAAAAATGGCTAAAACATGTTTTTGTAAAACATTGCTAAAAAACATTTTTGCTATGGAGAAAAGGCCAAAAATCCGACGGACTTCATTTATAATTACGAAAAGTAACTAGACTTTTTTTTGTAATTAGGTTGAATCTCATTATAGTTTTGTAATTTATCAATTTTTCTTACTTGGAAACTTGGAGCAGTTCCTCCTGGTATACAGATTGTCCAATGAGAAGATCCATTTTCGCAAGCTCTCCTAATGTTTTTCCCCATCCATCCATGCTTTCGAGATCTCTTAGGAAGTTCTTTTCTGTCATTCTTGTTATGGTCTTTTGATAAGGGTACCTCAATCTCGTACTAACAATATTAGACCATTTACTGTCCGTATAATCAGCAGGCAAGAAATCATAAAGAAGTTGGCTGCTAAACTGTTGTGCTTCGTCAAGTATATTTTCCCCTTCGAAACTTATCTGTGTAGCTTCATATAATTCCAATAATCCCCTGATATCGTGCCTTAATTTTCCTCTGAACCTCCCATCCTTGCCCTTGAAATTGTTAAACACGTCTGTGTAACACATGTGACGTTAGGTAGGGCTTAGTTGTAAAATTGGTCACGTAATTAATGGTGTAGCATATTTGGTATTTTTATCAACAAAAACCGAAAATTTAAAACCGAATTTAAAAAAACCGCACCATATTGAGGACAAATTTTAATTATTGGAAAAACCGCGATTAATATTTTTAGTCTAAACCGCACCGCATAAGATGGTGCAATTACAATTTGAAGTCTCAAACCGCACCGAAAACGCACCGCAAGTAGAATACTACATATATATATTATATTTTCTATATATGTCATTACATTTCTCTAAATCTATAGTATATTTGTGTATAATTATGTATTGTCATATTTAATTATTTTCACTTGTGTATTATAGGTATATTAGTTAATTTACTCAATAGTTTAAAATCAAAGCCTTCATTTCTTTTATGGATGTAGATTGGAGATTGAAATATTCAATTATAGAGCTATTAGTCAATTTATTTCATCTTAAAACTTTGTAGAGGTGCTTATTTATTTGTAAAAATTAAACTAAGAGCATAAACGGAAATTTAAAGCACCCCTCTCCATACTTTTAGATTAAGCTTTTAGATTATGACTAAATGAAGCGAAAACCAAAAGCAAAAGTTGGTACTTGAAAATACTAAAAATGGTTTTTAAGGCCAAAATATAAGAAATACTTTTTTTTAGTGATTGCAAAAACTCCATATTTCTATTAAATTCAACTATTATATGTTATTGAAGTTGTTATAATATTAAATTAGCAATTACAACATATTCTTAACTTTTTAATTATCGAAATAAGTTGTTTTTGCTCATTTTGATTGTTCTATATAATATTCACTTATTGTGCGTTAAAACGCAAAACCGATAAACCACCCAAAATATTGAAAACCGTGTTTGTTTTATTCTAAAAAACCGCGACTTGAAATCAACCTTGTGGTCGAAATAGCCTTAGCAATTCGGTTTGAAAATATTGAAAAAAACTCAAACCGTTACCGTTTCACCCGATCACCCCTAGTGTAGCGTATTTGTATTTTTATTTTCGAAAGGATAATTTAAAACTTTAATTTAAAAAAACCGGTATATTGAGGACAAATTTGGTCGGATTCAAATTTGGCCCGAATGTTGACGTGGCATCCACAAACCCTAAAACGTGATTTTTAAAAACTGGGCTACCGCTTTATTGTTTGTACAACCCAATTTTGCAATTTCCCGCTTTTTTTTATTTTGCGGGAAAAATATGCTACTCAACCCAACCCACCACGGGTCTCAATGGGAGTCACCCAAAAATATAAAAATATTGTTTATGCATATTGTTTTTAATGAATTAAATATACTAATGTATGACAAATACATAGTTTAAAAAATATTATATACACTTTTGTAAGAGATAAAAATATAAAATATCAATTATCTATTTTTTCTTTTATTTCATCTTATTTTTCTTCTTTTTTTCCTTTTTTTTTTTTTTTTGCGTGCTAGCCAGCCCGCCCTCCAGCCCACGGCCGTCTGTGAAAAATTTAACCTGTACATATGTAATAACATTAATGACTATACTAAACATTGTCCACACTCAATATTTCATGGATTATGAATTAACTGGAAAACTGGGGGCCGGATAAAATTGTCCATTCTGATTTTCAGAATCTGAAACAAAGGTTTCGGCACTGCTCCAATATTTTTTATTAGCTACTAAAGGCCTAAATTGGGGATTTTCTAGTCATGACATGTTGCTGACATGTTAAAAAATGCAAACATAGCTGCAGACAGAAGGAATAATAATGATGTAAATTGCAGGGGGAAAAAAAGAAAATTTGAAAAATTGGTCATGCTAACTATATGGCCATAGTAAAAAGATCTCTACAAATCACGTTTTGCAAAATAATTCCTACAAATATTGAAAACTCGTGATTTTTTCATGCAAAAATGTGATATTTAAAATAGTCCTATAACTAAAAAAAAATCTCAAATTTGTTACATAATTTCACCGGATTTCAATCAATTTTATGAATGGCATACGTAATTTCAATTTTTAGTGAAACATGTCGAAAAAATTGGATTTTCATAAATTTGGCCATTTTGGATCAAAATATTAAATGTTTACAATTTACAAAACGTTTTTTGGTGATTTTTATATGACCTTTTTTTTGCTTGCCAATTGTTTGTACGACTAATTTTGCAATTTTTTTCTTTTTTTGGGGAGAGGGGTTGGCGACCTGCAGATACATGGTATCCTCGTTGTCTCAATAGTCGGAACGAAAGTGCAATATCATGCAGGGAATGGTATCCATGAATGCTATCTCTTGTTTTCACATAATTCTGGGTGAGAATTGTGTCAATCTCCTCCTGATAATGGTGACCAACTCCCAGCCGTTGGATTGCATCAACAAATATCAAACTTTCTTCTTCTCTCGACTTGATGAGTAACTTCCGTACGTCCTCCAGCTTTTTGTTCATAGTCTGTGAAAAATTTAACCTGTACATATGTAATAACATTAAAGACTATACTCAGCATTCTTAAATAGAATATTTCATGTATTATGAATTAACTGAAACTAACTGGAAAACTGTACCGGATAAAATTGTCCATTCTGATTTTCAGAATCTGAAACATAGGTTTCGGCACTGCTCCAATATTTTTTATTAGCTCCACATTTAAGCCGACAGGGTTTATTAGTCTTAACAGTAGAAATAAAAATTGAACAAGACAAACCCTGTCGCAAGCCATTCCAGAGTAGTGCCATGTAGAACATATATTTCTGTTCAGACCAAAAAAAAAAAAAAGAGTAGTAGTTTTGCTATTTTGTGATCAATCTAGTACGAGGTATTTATGGGAGAATAATTCCTCTAGTCCTGTAATTTGGACTATTTTGAGATTTATTCTTCCAAGTAGTGTCTTTAAATTTTAATCCACTATCTTTTAAAATTCTGGATATTTAGTCATATTTTGACCGAAATTGATTAATTTTATTGGGAATTGGATGACGGTGATCGTTTTTGACATGTCGAAAAAAAACATTGGATTTAGTAAATTTGTTTCCATGGTATTTGCTATCAAAATATTAGAATCCTCAAATTTCGGTGTTGGTTTTTGGTGATTTGATGTAACAATGTGTTTGGAATCACCAAACTCCCTAAATTTTTAGACAATTAATACTGATTGTGTTTAAGGTAAAATTACACAATTTTGAAATATTATTTTATGTATATAATAATTGAAAAGTTTATTAGACGGATCTCGACCCGCGAATCCGGTGGCATTTGAATATATAATATTATTTTTAATAGTTTTGGGGACCACCCCCATTCCGAAAAGTTATAATTTAAAAAGTATTAGTAGTTTTTAAAATGATAAAGTTCTAAAATGTATTTTAGTATTTCTCATAAATATACTCCCGAAATATATTAGTAGTTGATAAAAAGTATTAGTAGTTCCTTTGAAAATGTATTAGTAGTTCCCTGAATATAATTAAATTTTTCTCCCGAAATGTATTAACAATCCTTCGAAAAGTATTAATGTCCTTCTAAAAAGTATTAGCAATTTTCCAAATGTATTAGTAGTTCCACAAAATTTTTTATTATTAGCAGAAGCCCTCAAAAAAGTATTAGTAATTCCTCGAAAAAGTATTAGTAGTTCCAATAGAGTATTTTAGTAGTTTCCTGAATATAATTAAATTTTTCTCCTAATGTATTAGATGTCCTTCGGAAAAGTATTAATAGTTTCTTTAAAAGTATGTAATTTATCTCTCTTATTTTAGTAGTCTTTCATTTTTATTAGTTTTTCTCATAAAATGTATTAGTATTTTTTAAAAGTATTAGTTAGTTTAATTTTGTTTCAGTCAATACTAAGCCAAGCCAACTTCAAAGGTGCCAAGTTACTGTAGTGACATTCTTACATGTGCTTCTTCAGTCTTCACTTTTAAATCCATTCTTAATGATGCAATTTGAATATTAAATGACTTATAGAGCGTGAAGACTATTTTTTCGGACAAGGAAGTTCTGATATGCATTATTGCACAATGGAAGAGGAGATAACTAATAAAAAAGCAGATAAATAAATTGTATCCAGCCCCTTTAGCAATGAAACGAGAAGAACCACGTTTTTTAACTGTTTCTTCAATCTTCCATCTCGATTCTCTCTCTCTCTCTCTCTCTCTCTCTCTCTCTCTCTCTCTCTCTCTCTCTCTCTCTCTCTCTCTCTCTCTCTCTCTCTGTTGGGCAGCGGATGACGAGGTGGAGTTTGAATATTTTGGCGAAGGGAGAAACGAGGGATGGATGGAACGAGAGCGAGAGAGAGCATGGGGGTTTTTTCTTCTTTTAGATCTGGGTTGAATTTGGGTTTAACGACTTAAACTGCTAGATTATCCGATCGAGGAGACCAACTCTCCGACCAATATCAGACTAACTATTCAAATTTAATTAGGGAGATATTGGACGAAAATTTAAATGTAACTACTTAAAGGACTAAAAATCTCCAATTTGTCCAAGTTACAAGACCAAAAAAAATTATTTTCCCATATAGATGCTAAGATAAAATGTGGTCCATAAAATACCAAAATATTATTTTCCCAGGTATTTGCTATGATAAAATGTGGTCCATAACCAGCTTAGAAACTGACGGGGCCCTGTGGGCAAGGGCGACTGTATATTCCACGTTTTTTTTCCTTTTTTATCTTTTTTTTCCGTGACTATAACAATGGAAGGACTTTATTGGCTGATTGGTTTGATTCATGTGGTTGAGCACAGATTTATTTTTGTGAACGCCATTGTTTTCATATTTTAAACATTGTTGATCATACCTCATACGCATTCATCCAAAATGTCAATTGGGCCATGAACACACTAATTCCAAATGTGTTTAAACCGTGGGGTCATAACAATATCATTATGATAAGGCAAGCAGCTGTTAACCACCAAAATGAGGTCTATAACACAGGGAGGTCTTGAAAACCTACCATGAACCGTAACCGACCCGATTCATGACAGTGGCCTGACCCAGCATGAGGACCGTCGATCTTAGTGACAGACAAGTACGGTACCACTGTTCAGATTATTCACTTGGCACAATCGGAAGCCTCACATGCATGCGGTGTAAGCGGAATTGACCTAACCTCTCTTCTAAATTTTTTTTTCCCCTAACTCAACTATTTTTTCCTTAAAAAACATAATTTTTTTTTCATTTTTTTTTCATAATTTTTTTTTCATTTTTTCATTTTTTCACATGTACCAGAATATCTATAAATACTTTCTTCTGATGTCAATAATTGGTAATTAACATCTTTTCACTTTTACTCTACTTTTACTTATTTTACTTCCACACCCCTTTGACCTCGAGCTGACTTAGGTCGAGGGTCTTCGCGAAAACCCTCCGACTAGCCTAACGTGTGTTCATTGTTCTCAAGATCTTTAGCCCCAAACCAATACCCGAGGGTCTAGGACCCGAAGGTATCTTCTGACCTACATCACATTAAATGATCTTTAACTGGTTCATCGTACTCCTTGAATGTTGACAGAACAAAAATTGTAGTATTTTTAGATCCATTGTTAATATTGAACTTAATTATCACACGTTTCTTATCAGTTTCAGTTCATGGAAAGTATACCTACCATTCTCCATTCATGAGTCTTTTCATCTTGAGCTGAGTTTTGTAAATAAAATGCCAATTAACCAAATATTAAACCTATATCATTGTCTAATATAAAGATGTTTATATACAACAACAGTCATAACATAATACTTTCTACTCTTTAGTCTTTCCATAGAATAATTTTCTTGAGTTGCATAATCCTAGCATATAGTGCCACCTAGAAGATGGTATGTGAACTTTTGTTTTCAGTTAAATAAGTGAGACTCAGTATGTGAACTTTTGTTCAGAAGATGCAAATGAGTCATTACCCGGTGATTTGTAACAAAAAAGAGATCAATTTTATTGGTACATGTTTTATCTAGCGCATTCATTGCGATTTTCTGATCAGTTAGGTATGTCTAGGTTTAAAATTCTGTTTTAAATCAACATTGCAATTGTTTTCTACTTGATGTTGTAATCGATAGTAAGTAGACTCATGAATATAATTCAGTTTCATGTTTAAAAAAAGATAGAAATTGAACTGAACTAGTCAAACTGATTATTTTACCAGAAATGTTGCAAACAGATGAAGCAATTAAAGTCTCTTGATATCGGTGTGTTATCAAGGAACACAGGCAAATTGCTCCATTCTTTTGATAAAAATTACTGTCCAAAATTTAGATCATATAAAATTATTATATTGGAAATCCACTGTGTAATTTATACTCTCTACCAGAAATACTGATATAATATAAATTTTTTTTTAATAACTTGGGAGTCTTGATTGGAAAAAGGGATAAATTTCAAATAAATTGAAATATACCGGGTTCAACCCGATCAATGCCCTTACAAAGAGTGAGAAGATACTACTGGTTTCTGGTAGTGGTTACTAACAGAATATAAATACACACATCAAGAATCAAGATATGCTTTTACATGGATAATCAACTAAAACATGGGTGTTCTGCTTTTTACAGAGGCCCAACAATGTAAAAAAATGGTTAGAAATAAGTTATGCACATACAGAAACCCTGAGCATCATTTACAATCAACACCCTACACCAACCCTGAATCAAATTTTCATTATTAATTAACCGAAATTGCCACGATCAACTAATTTCCCACTACCAGTTTAGACAGGTTAAAACAAGCCCCTGCTAAGCATTGGTCCAAATTCGAATAAAATTGTCTATTAACACAGCCAAAACAGTAAAAAAGATCCATGTCTGGAGTTATTTCCCCGGATGAATTCAGGATTTCAAGATAAAATTTTTGGGAAATTTCAAAAAACATATTCTTTTAAAAAAACACTCAAAAAAGGGGTCAAAAAAAGTATATTACCAATAAGCCTACATCCCAGCAAAACATACTAATATTGACATATTCTTCTTTCCCACCAAAACATGCTTCATTTTTACATTAATTTTTGAGATAATTACAAAAAACTCCCTAAGGTTCAGGTTAATTACAAAAAAACCCAGAAATTTTTTAAAATTACAAAAAAAAACCTTGAGGTTGACTCGGTTTTACATTTCCGCCTTCACAAACAAAAAAACATTTCAAAAACCCCCCTAATACTCACACAGAAATTACAATTACCCCCTTAAATTTAAGACAAGCAAATGCGAGGGGGCTTTTTGTAATTTTGAAACATCTTCGGGTTTTTTTGTAATTAGTCCAAACCTCAGGGAGGTTTTTGTAATTATCCCTTAATTTTTTTAAAATAAAACATCAGAATCAATCTATAACATTCATTACTTCACAACTTTCTAGTCGAACATCTTGTCATTTTCAAATCATTCTCAAAGGGAATCCCTTTTCTACACATTTAACATTTATGACATTTAACATTTATTGAACACGAATATGTTAGGCATATATACGTTTGTCCCTAGGGACTCCAGTCACGTTATTCAAATTCTTATACAGGCAGGCGAGATTGATTAGATGTGTATATACATATGCATACATATGAAGAAGCCTCCTTCTATGATTTAGCATCTACAGAAAACATGGCAAAAGACATGGTCTTCCTCGCATGTCTTTTGATCATGGCTATGGGCATTTTATCAGGGTTCTTGGTATCCAGGCTGAGATTGCTCAGGACACGGTCTGTCACATACTACACTATCCTAACCAACCAATGTCAACAACATCATGGATGGTTTTGGTTTTTAGTTTTGCTAGACAATGTTATACTAGTTATACTCAACAGGTTTTAACATTTTTTGCTGCTACTGCCCATACCTTGTCATGGTAATCTTGGCCACAACTTCCTCTGCATTTTGCAAAATTCTCCCTCTAAAATTAGTGATTTGATGTCATTGGTGAATTGAAATATAAGATTTTGAATAGTGAGTGTGTTTTCTGAAATTTTTAACAAAAATTACATATTGGGCCAAAAATTTGCAAATTATTGTTACAACCAAACAAAGCCTTACATTTTGTGCTTGAACTGACTCAAATGTTTTTTTATGATAAAAATATTTTATTAATTAATCAAACTAGCAATATATCGATAGGAGATAGAAATAAATCTATTAAAAACCATAAAAGATGAAACTATGAAAAATTTCATAGCATCTAAGTTAATAACAAAATTTGAGTTAAAGCCTACAACCAGGGGGTGTCAATTTAAGACCCGACACACAAACTCAATACGAACCTAACACGAAATTAATGAGTATGGGTCCAGGCTTCGTGAGTCCGGTCGAAATTGGGTGGGACCCGACTAACCTGCCAATTAAACAGGTCGGGTCCGGGTCAACCTACTATGACCTGTTTAACCCGTCTAACACGTTTGTGAATTTAAAAAAAGAAATAAATAACTAATTGTAAGAAAAAAAACAAACAAACAATACATATCTTTAAAACTCAAATGATAAAACCTCCTTAATTATGTATTTCTTATTATTATGCATGTCTTTTTGAATATTGTCCTCAAAATATGATTAGTATGATATGTTATTTATGCAATTATCTTCTTTTTTTTTGTATGTTGTGAATTGTAATATTGTTTATTGATCGAATAGTGTGATAGTGATTGATTTTGAAAAAATAAATGTATTCGATTAAAACTATTAAATGAATATTAAAATAATTTTATTAAACGGGTACGTCCGGGTTACCTATGAAATAAGCAGGTCGGTCCGGGTTCAATATTCTAACACGAATAATTAAACAGGTCAGGTCGGGTCTGGGTCGACTGTTTCTGACACGCGAACCTGCGAACCGGACCCAACCCATATTGACACCCCTACATACAATTATGAAAATTCTATAATGTCTAGAATACCTAAGATTCCCGATCTGCGATATGTTGAAGACCACAATCTGATTTATCTTTGTCGGATCGAAAACTTGCTCGTCTGAATTGACGGCACACAAAAAACACTGCACAAGGATGGCTACACACCAAAAGCCACACCAGACGGCAAAATCACAAACAAGAGAAAAACAACCCCCCAAATCTACGAGGATAAACCATTTATTTAGAAAATAAAAGTAAAAAGATGCAAATGGGGGTGATTTCAGGCCAAAAATCACCCCTTAACAATGAAGAACAAGAAAGAGAGAGAGAGACGAGGAAAGGAGAAAAGTTGGGTTTGATTGTAGTCAAGGTTGTGAAATCATTAGGCATTAGTCGAGCGGCAACCTAGCTCCTAGGCCACCTAGGAATAGTATTGTATTTTATCTTTTTTAATTTTTTTTAAGTTTCACCGATTTTTTTGGCCGACTGGGCCCGATATTTTTGGCCGTGTAGCCCACCTAAGCAAGCGCCTAGGTCGATTATTGGCCAAACTGATTTTGTTCACCAAGTTGGGCAAAATTGGTTCGTCCTAGGGGCGCTTAGGCCAATTTTTATAACACTGCTAACAGTACTATTAGCGACGACATTGTCTCCAATATTATCCAAAACTATTAACAACATCATGTGGTCGCTAATAATGTTGCCAACACGTGGTTGCTATAAAGCGCCGAGTGTTGACAACATTACTAGCGTCGACGATGTCGTCGCAAATAGTTCTCTCGCCAAAATTTAATTCGCGCCAACGACATTCAACAATCCACCTAATATTATCCAACACTATTAGCAACATCACGTGGTCACTGAAAATGTAAACACGTGGCTTCCATAAAGCGCCATGTGTTGGCAACATTATTAGTGTCGACAATGTCGTCGCTAATAGTTGTCCCACCAAAATTGAATTTGTGCAAATAATATCAGCGACAATATATAGTCGCTTTGGATCCTTAGCAGCGACGACATTAGCCGTCGCTAATGCAACAGTCGCCTAAGCACCCTTTTGTAGTAGTGCAACATCTGCAAAACATGCATAGATGCAAATTCCCACCCCACCGAGCACAAAGCTGGATTAAGAAAGAGACGAATTGCCGAATTGGTTAACTGAATATGAACCAGCAGGTCCAGCATCTCCAACCAAATAATGGATAATCACAGACAAATTGAAAGAACAGTAATTCCGGCGAACCTGAAGATCCCTTAGGCTTGCATAAAAGCCCATTCAAAATATTATCAACCAAGGAATCTCTAAGAATGATATAGACCATCATAGACCCCAACTCCAACTCATAAATTCATCTGTAATCCAGAAGTTCATCAGATTCCTACCATGAAGGAAAAGCAAAAGCAAATCTTGATATCTAAGCATTTTCTATAAGACAATATCTCTATGGGATGAATTATCCTATCTAAATCACACACAACTGCTCCCTAAGTGGTTTGCCAAAAGACAACAGCTCCTAATGAATTTGTATTCTCCTTCCTAAGAACCTAACCAAATCACTATGTAAAACGGATCTGGAGAATTGTATCAAAACAACTGCCAATAAGATATAACTAAGCACCAAATAATCAAACAAACACAAAAGTGCAACATATGTTATGCAAACAAGAAAACATACTACACAAAGATATATATGAAAATACTTAATTACACAGAACAAGCTGTGAAATCCACTGTAGTTTGGGTTGAAAAAAAGGTCTGCGTCAGAGCTAAATAATTAGCCTGAAAATATCCGAGATTCTATGACATAGGAAAAGTACTGCATAAATTAAGAAAGCTAAACCAGACTTATAGTTAGCCTGCAAATATATCTTAGATCCTACCAGATAAGCAAAGGATTGACAACAAGTTACCAGACATAAGCACGCAATGTCAGTGATCGCCGGACTTCAGAACATCCAACACAAGCTTTGTCTTGGCACGCATCAAGTCCAGTTTCTTCAGATAAACCTCCATTTCCTGCACCTTCAGCTTTCGCCACACTCGTTCTTGTTCCCCCTCGACCCGGTTATCCCCTTCAAACAGCTCCGCCCCAATC
This sequence comes from Rehmannia glutinosa, assembly GCA_016081115.2. Taxonomy (NCBI): domain Eukaryota; kingdom Viridiplantae; phylum Streptophyta; class Magnoliopsida; order Lamiales; family Orobanchaceae; genus Rehmannia; species Rehmannia glutinosa. The sequence continues at coordinate 704,001 of JABTTQ020001223.1, read as the reverse complement.
CTCGATATCCTCGCCTCCATGCTCGCATCATTCCAGCTCACTATCTCTGCTGCCAGCTTATCCACATTACCATCCACAGCAACCACATGCTTCACATCCTCAGACTCAATATTTTCAACATTAGCCGTCTTATTTGTCTTTTTCGCAGAGCTTACATTCCTTTTCGGACTACCAACAACTAATTTTTCACCCCCATTTCCTTTTCCACTCTCATTCCCCCACACCAATTTCGACAATTCATAAGCTTTCTGCTCATGGGGCTTCGATAAGGCCCTACCTTTACCATCCTTCTCTTTGGCCTTATTGTTCTCATACTTCTGCTTAAGCCTCCTAATCTTATGCTGCAATTGGGTCCTAGTTACATCCACATGCAAATCATCCTTAATAAAGTTGTGAAAGGCATTCAAATCCGCAACAGGGTCGGATTTCTTCTTCTCCGCATAATCAATCATACCTTTCAAAATCACGATCTCATCCTCTTCACTCCAAATCCTCTGAAAGAGCTGTTTCTTGGAATCATCAGTGGACTTTTTCTCGGAATTCTCGGGCTCGGGCTTCTTCCTTGACTTCTTGGCATCCTTAGCCTCCGATTTTTTCTCCTCCGCGGGCCGTTTTGTGCCAGTAGCTTTAGCCGGAGTGACGGGCTCGGAAGCGCTGGGCTTGGATCTGGGCTTTTTAGCACTGGCGTTGGGTTTCGGTGGATCAACCATGGGCTTGGATGCTATGGGCTTAACTTTTGTGTCGGACCCGTCGGACTCCGATTCGGATTCGGATTCGGATCCTGAATTTTCATCATCCGAAGAAGAGGATGGCTGCTGCTGCTGGGTTTTTGAGGAGTGAGCTAGGGATTTCTTGAGGGTCGCCAGAGGCAAAGACAACGACTTTTTGGTAATTTCGCTTTCCTCTGGTTCGGAGTCGGAGTCGGTTGAGCCATCTTCAGACGAAGAGCCGTCGATTTCTTCCTCGCCGGATTCTGAATCGGATTCGACGGGTTTCTCATCCTCAAGGTTTTTCGCCATTTTGTCGAAAGAATTACAGAGAGACGGGCTGGTATTTGAAGAGATTAGCCGCCGATTAGGGTTTATGAGGACTGTGATTTGAGTCTGTTTCAGTCAAGCGGCATATGTATACAGTCGAGAGGGGTGGGGACATGGGTAGTAACTCGTAACCGATGAATTAATTTCGATGACACAAAAGGTTCCATCCAACTCCACTCACTACATGACATGTGGTGCATACTATATTTTCATTTTTTTTAAATTTTTGCTTTTACCAACCTAATAACATGCTAAATAAGAATTTGAGATTCAAATTTTTGAAATTCAAAATTTAAATTTAATTCACCACATCAAATAAATATTTATAAAATTAATGAATTTTTCATATTGTCATTTTTTAATTTAACTCGATAGTTTTTAATTTCTAATTCCATAAATAGAGAAGAATGAAATCTCAACTTTTTTCCGCGATGGAGTATTGACGGTTTATTCTTGTTATCAAATCTAACAATTCAACACAAATTATCCGACAACGCTAACTTATCTCACACAGTAAATATTCGAGTTTGCGAGCTCAATGTTAATAGTCAGTGGTATATGTATAAAATCGATAGGAGTAGGGACGCGGGGGTCGTAACTCGTAACCGATTAATTAATTTCGATGACACAAAAGATTCCACCCAACTCCACTAACTAGATGACATGTGGTGCATTCTATATTTTCATTTTTATTGACTATTTTGCTTTTAAAAATCTAACAAAATTTTGAAATTCAAAATTTAAATTTAATTCACTACATCAAATATATATTTATATAATTAAAGAATTTTTCATATTATCATTTTTTAATTTAACTATTAGTTTAAATTTCTAATTTCATAAATTGAAAAGAATGAAATCTCCATTTTTTCCGCCATGTAGCATTCACGGTTTATTCTTGTTATCAAATCTAGCAATTCAACACAAATTATCCGATAACGCTAAACTTATACCGCAAAGTAAATGCTCGAGTTTGCGATCTCTATGTTAATAGTCGGTGGTATATGTATAAAATCGAGATGGGTGGGGACGCGGGTCGTGGCTCGAATGTAGATGAATTAATTTCGATGACACAAAAGGTTCCACCCAACTCCACTCACTAGATAACATGTGGTGCATTCTATATTTTCATTTTTTGACCATTTTGCTTTTAACAATCTAACATGCTAAATCATGATTTTTTAGAATTTTGAAATTAAAAATTTAAATTTAATTCACTACATCAAATACATATTTATATAATTAAAGAATTTTTCATATTATCATTTTTTAATTTAACTCAATAGTTTTTAATTTCTAATTCCATAAATAGAGAAGAATGAAATCTCCATTTTTTCCACGATGGAGCATTGACGGTTTATTCTTTTATCAAATCTAGCAATTCAACACAAATTATCTGACAACGCTAACTTCTCCCGCATAGTAAATGCTTGAGTTTGCGGGCTCTATGTTAATAGTCAGTGGTATATGTATAAAATCGATAGGGGTGGGAACGCGGGGGTCATAACTCGTAACCGATGAATTAATTTCGATGACACAAAATGTTCCACCCAACTCCACTCACTAGATAATATGTGGTGCATTCTATATTTTTATTTTTTGACCATTTTGCTTTTAACAATCTAACATGCTAAATCATGATTTTTCAAAATTTTGAAATTCAAACATTAAATTTAATTCACTACATCAATTTATATAATTAAAGAATTTTTCATATTATCATTTTTTAATTTAACTCAATAGTTTTTAATTTCTAATTCCATAAATAAAGAATGAAATCTTCATTTTTTCCGCGATGGAGCATTGACGGTTTATTCTTGTTATCAAATCTAGCAATTCAACACTAATTATCCGATAACGCTAACTTATCAAGTAAAGTAAATACTTGAGTTTGCGAGCTCTATGTTAATAGTCAGTAGTATATGTATAACATCGACAGGGGTGGGGACACGGGGGCCGTAACTCGTAACTGATGAATTAATTTCGATGACACAAAAGGTTCCACCCAACTCCACTCACTAGATGATATGTGGTGCATTCTATATTTTCATTTTTTGACAATTTTGCTTTTAACAATCTAACATGCTAAATCATGATTTTTCAAAATTTTGAAATTCAAAATTTAAATTTAATTCACTACATCAAATATATATTTATATAATTAAAGAATTTTTCATATTATCATTTTTTTATTTTAACTCAATATTTTTTAATTACCAATTCTATAAATACAAAAGAATGAAATCTCCATTTTTTCGGCGATGGAGAATTGACGGTTTATTCTTGTTATCAAATCTAGCAATTCAACACAAATTATCTGACAGTGCTAATTTATCCCGAAAAGTAAATGCTCGAATTTGCGAGCTCTATGTTAATAGTCAGTTGTATATGTATAAAATCGAGGGGGGTGGGGACGCTGGGGTCGTAACTCATAACCGATAAATTAATTTCGATGACACAAAAAGTTCCATCCAACTCCACTCACTAGATGACATGTGCAGCATTCTATATTTTCATTTTTTGACCATTTTGCTTTTAACAATCTAACATGCTAAATCATGATTTTTCAAAATTTTGAAATTCAAATTTAAATTTAATTCACTACATCAAATATATATTTATATAATTAAAGAATTTTCAATATTATCATTTTTTAATTTAACTTAACAATTTTTAATTTATAATTCCATAAATAGAGAAGAATGAAATCTCTATTTTTTCCGCGATAGAGCGTTGACGGTTTATTCTTGTTATCAAATCTATCAATTCAACACAAATTATCCGACAACGCTTACTTATCCCGCAAAGTAAATGCTCGAATTTGCAAGCTCTATGTTAATAGTCAGTGGTATATGTGTAAAATCGATAGGGGTGGGGGACGCGGGGTCATAACTCATGTAGATGAATTAATTTCGATGACACAAAAGGTTCCACCCAACTCCACTCATAGGATGACATGTGGTGCATTCTATATTTTCATTTTTGACCATTTTCTATTAACAATCTAACATGCTAAATAATGATTTTTCAAAAATTTGAAATTCAAAATTTAAATTTAATTCACTACATCAAATATATATTTATATAATTAAAGAATTTTTCATATTATCATTTTTTAATTTAACTAATAGTTTTAATTTTTAATTCCATAAATAGAAAAACAATGAAATCTCCATTTTTTCCGCCATGAAGCATTGACGGTTTATTCTTGTTATCAAATCTAGCAATTCAACACAAATTATCCGATAACGCTAACTTATCCCGAAAAGTAAATGCTCGAGTTTGCGATCTCTATGTTAATTGTCAATGGTTTATGTATAAAATCGAGAGGGGTAGGGATGCGGGGGTCGTAACACGTAACCGATGAATTAATTTCGATGACACAAAAGGTTCCACCCAACTCCACTCACTAGATGACATGTGGTGCATTCTATATTTTTATTTTTTGACCATTTTGTTTTTAACAATCTAACATGCTAAATCATGATTTTTGAGAATTTTGAAATTCAAAATTTAAATTTAATTCACTACATCAAAATATATATTTATATAATTAAAGAATTTTTCATATTATCATTTTTTAATTTAACTCAATAGTTTTTAATTTCTAATTCCATAAATAGAGAAGAATGAAATCTCTATTTTTTCCACGATGGAGCATTGACGGTTTATTCTTGTTATCAAATCTAGCAATCCAACACAAATTATCCGACAACGCTAACTTCTCTCGCAAAGTAAATGCTCGAGTTTGCGAGCTCTATGTTAATAGTCAATGGTATATGTATCAAATCGATAGGGGTGGGGACGCGGGGTCATAACTCGAATCGATGAATTAATTTCAATGACACAAAAGGTTCCACCCAACTCCACTCACTAGATGATATGTCTTTGCTCTATATTTTTATTTTTGACCATTTTGCTTTTAACAATCTAACATGCTAAATCATGATTTTTCAAAATTTTGAAATTCAAACATTAAATTTAATTCACTACATCAATTTATATAATTAAAGAATTTTTCATATTATCATTTTTTAATTTAACTTAATAATTTTTAATTTCTAATTCCATAAATAGAGAAGAATGAAATCTCCATTTTTTCCGTGATAGAGCATTGACGGTTTATTCTTGTTATCAAATCTAGCAATTCAAAACAAATTATTCGACAACGCCGACTTATCCCGCAAAGTAAATGCTCGAATTTGCAAGCTCTATGTTAATAGTCGATGGTATATGTATAAATCGATAGGAGTGGGGACGCTGGGGTCATAACTCGTAATCGATGAATTAATTTCGATGACACAAAAAGTTCCACCCAACTCGTACTCACCGGATGACATGTGGTGTATTATATATTTTCATTTTTTGACCATTTCGTTTTTAACAATCTAACATGCTAAATAATGATTTTTCAAAAATTTGAATTTCAAAATTTAAATTTAATTCACTACATCAAATATTTATTTATATAATTAAAGATTTTTTCATATTATCATTTTTTAATTTAACTAATAGTTTTAATTTATAATTCCATAAATAGAAAAGAATGAAATCTCCATTTTTTCCACGATGGAGAATTTACGGTTTATTCTTGTTATCAAATCTAGCAATCCAACACAAATTATCCGACAACACTAACTTCTCCCGCAAAGTAAATGCTCGAGTTTGCGAGATCTATGTTAATAGTCGGTGGTATATGTATAAAATCGATATGGGTGGGGACGCGGGGTCATAACTCAGTAACCGATTAATTAAGTTCGATGACACAAAAGGTTCCACGAACTCCACTCACTAGATGATATGTGGTGCCTTCTATATTTTTATTTTTGACCATTTTGCTTTTAACAATCTAACATGCTAAATCATGATTTTTCAAAATTTTGAAATTCAAACATTAAATTTAATTCACTACATCAATTTATATAATTAAAGAATTTTTTCATATTATCAATATTTAATTAAACTCAATAGTTTTTAATTTCTAATTCCATAAATAAAAAATGAAATCTTCATATTTTCCGCGATGGAGCATTGACGGTTTATTCTTGTTATCAAATCTAGCAATTCAACACTAATTATCCGATAACGCTAACTTATCCCGCAAAGTAAATACTCGAGTTTGCGAGCTCTATGTTAATAGTCGAGTGGTATGTGTATAACATCGAGAGGGGTGGGGACGCGGGATCGTAACTCGTAATCGATGGATTAATTTCGATGACACAAATTGTTCCATCCAACTCCACTCACTAGATGATATGTGGTGCATTCTATATTTTTATTTTTGACCATTTTGCTTTTAACAATCTAACATGCTAAATCATGATTTTTCAAAATTTTGAAATTCAAACATTAAATTTAATTCACTACATCAATTTATATAATTAAAGAATTTTTATATTATCAATATTTAATTAAACTCAATAGTTTTTAATTTCTAATTCCATAAATAAAAAATGAAATCTTCATATTTTCCGCGATGGAGCATTGATTTATTTATTCTTGTTATCAAATCTAGCAATTCAACACTAATTATCCGATAACGCTAACTTATCCCGCAAAAGTAAATACTCGAGTTTGCGAGCTCTATGTTAATAGTCGAGTGGTATATGTATAACATCGAGAGGGGTGGGGACGCGGGATCGTAACTCGTAATCGATGGATTAATTTCGATGACACAAATTGTTCCATCCAACTCCACTCACTAGATGATATGTGGTGCATTCTATATTTTTATTTTTGACCATTTTGCTTTTAACAATCTAACATGCTAAATCATGATTTTTCAAATTTTTGAAATTCAAACATTAAATTTAATTCACTACATCAATTTATATAATTAAAGAATTTTTCATATTATCAATATTTAATTAAACTCAATAGTTTTTAATTTCTAATTCCATAAATAAAAAATGAAATCTTCATATTTTCCGCGATGGAGCATTGACGGTTTATTCTTGTTATCAAATCTAGCAATTCAACACTAATTATCCGATAACGCTAACTTATCCCGCAAAGTAAATACTCGAGTTTGCGAGCTCTATGTTAATAGTCAGTGGTATATGTATAACATCGAGAGGGGTGGGGACGCGGGGATCGTAACTCAGAATCGATGGATTAATTTCGATGACACAAATTGTTCCATCCAACTCCACTCACTAGATGATATGTGGTGCATTCTATATTTTCATTTTTGACCATTTTGCTTTTAACAATCTAACATGCTAAATCATGATTTTTCAAAATTTTGAAATTCAAACATTAAATTTAATTCACTACATCAATTTTTATAATTAAAGAATTTTTCATATTATCATTTTTTAATTTAACATAATAGTTTTTAATTTCTAATTCCATAAATAGAGAAGAATGAAATCTCCATTTTTTCCGCGATAGAGCATTGACGGTTTATTCTTGTTATCAAATCTAGCAATTCAACACAAATTATCCGACAACGCTTACTTATCCCGCAAAGTAAATGCTCGAATTTGCAAGCTCTATGTTAATAGTCAGTGGTATATGTATAAATCGATAGGGGTGGGGACGCGGGGGTCATAACTCGTAACCGATGAATTAATTTCGATGACACAAAAGGTTCCACCCAACTCTAATCACTAGATGACATGTGGTGCATTCTATATTTTCATTTTTTGACCATTTTGCTTTTAACAATCTAACATGCTAAATAATGATTTTTCAAAAATTTGAAATTCAAAATTTAAATTTAATTCACTACATCAAATATATATTTATATAATTAAAGAATTTTTCATATTATCATTTTTTAATTTAACTAATAGTTTTAATTTATAATTCCATAAATAGAAAAGAATGAAATCTCCATTTTTTCCGCCATGGAGCATTGACGGTTTATTCTTGTTATCAAATCTAGCAATTCAACACAAATTATCCGACAACGCTAACTTATCCTGCATAGTAAATGCTCGAGTTTGCGAGCTCTATGTTAATAGTCAGTGGTATATGTATAAAATCGAGATGGGTGGGGACGCGGGGGTCATAACTCGTAACCGATAAATTAATTTCGATGACACAAAAGGTTCCACCCAACCCCACTTACTAGATGACATGTGGTGCATTCTATATTTTCATTTTTTGACCATTTTGCTTTTAACAATCTAACATGCTAAATAATGATTTTTCAAAAATTTGAAATTCAAAATTTAAATTTAATTCACTACATCAAATATATATTTATATAATTAAAGAATTTTTCATATTATCATTTTTTAATTTAACTAATAGTTTTAATTTCTAATTCCATAAATAGAAAAGCATGAAATCTCTATTTTTTCCGCCATGGAGCATTGACGGTTTATTCTTGTTATCAAATCTAGCAATTCAACACAAATTATCCGACAACGCAAACTTATCCCGCATAGTAAATGCTCGAGTTTGCGAGCTCTATGTTAATAGTCAGTGGTATATGTATAAAATCGAGAGGGGTGGGGACGCAAGGGTCGTAACTCGTAACCGATGAATTAATTTCGATGACACAAAAGGTTCCACCCAACTCCACTCACTAGATGACATGTGGTGCATTCTATATTTTCATTTTTTGACCATTTTGCTTTTAACAATCTAACATGCTAAATCATTATTTTTCAAAATTTTGAAATTCAAACATTAAATTTAATTCACTACATCAATTTATATAATTAAAGAATTTTTCATATTATCATTTTTTAATTTAACTCAATAGTTTTTAATTTATAATTCCATAAATAGAAAAGAATGAAATCTCCATTTTTTCCGCCATGGAACATTGATTTTTCGGTTTATTCTTGTTATCAAATCTAGCAATTCAACACAAATTATCCGACAACGCTAACTTATCCCGCAAAGTAAATGCTCGAGTTTGCGAGCTCCATGTTAATAGTCAGTGGTATGTGTATAAAATCGAGATGGGTGGGGACGCGGGGATCATAACTCGTAACCTATGAATTAATTTCGATGACACAAAAGGTTCCACCCAACCCCACTCACTAGATGACATGTGCATTCTATATTTTCATTTTTGACCATTTTGCTTTTAACAATCTAACATGCTAAATCATGATTTTTCAAAATTTTGAAATTCAAAATTTAAATTTAATTCACTACATCAAATATATATTTATATAATTAAAGATTTTTTCATATTATTATTTTTTAAATTAACTCAATAGTTTTTTAATTTCTAATTCCATAAATAGATAAGAATGAAATCTTCATTTTTTCCGATGGAGAAACCCCACTCACTTGACGGTTTATTCTTGTTATCCAATCTAGCAATTCAACAAAAACTTTATCCTACATCAAATATATATTTATATAATTAAAGATTTTTCAATTATTTTTTAATTTAACTTATCCCATAAATAGATAAATGCTTCGAGTTTGCGAGCTTTATCTAAATAGTCGAGTGGTATGTGTATAAAAAATCGAGATGGGTGGGGGCGCGGGGATCATAACTCGTAACCTATGAATTAATTTCGATGACACAAAAGGTTCCACCCAACCCCACTCACTAGATGACATGTGGTGCATTCTATATTTTCATTTTTTGACCATTTTGCTTTTAACAATCTAACATGCTAAATCATGATTTTTCAAAATTTTGAAATTCAAAATTTAAATTTAATTCACTACATCAAATATATATTTATATAATTAAAGATTTTTTCATATTATTATTTTTTAAATTAACTCAATAGTTTTTTAATTTCTAATTCCATAAATAGATAAGAATGAAATCTTCATTTTTTCCGCGATGGAGCATTGACGGTTTATTCTTGTTATCCAATCTAGCAATTCAACACAAACTATCCGACAACGCTAACTTATCCCGCAAAGTAAATGCTCGAGTTTGCGAGCTCTATGTTAATAGTCGCGGTATATGTATAAAATCGAGAGGGGTGGGGACGCGGGGTCATAACTCATGAACCGATGAATTAATTTCGATGACACAAAAGGTTCCACCCAACTCCACTCAGTAGATGACATGTGGTGCATTCTATATTTTCATTTTTTGACCATTTTGCTTTTAACAATCTAACATGCTAAATAATGATTTTTCAAAAATTTGAAATTCAAAATTTAAATTTAATTCACTACATCAAATATATATTTATATAATTAAAGAATTTTTCATATTATCATTTTTTAATTTAACTAATAGTTTTAATTTCTAATTCCATAAATAGAAAAGAATGAAATCTCTATTTTTTCCGCCATGGAGCATTGACGGTTTATTCTTGTTATCAAATCTAGCAATTCAACACAAATTATCCGACAACGCAAACTTATCCCGCATAGTAAATGCTCGAGTTTGCGAGCTCTATGTTAATAGTCAGTGGTATATGTATAAAATCGAGAGGGGTGGGGACGCAAGGGTCGTAACTCGTAACCGATGAATTAATTTCGATGACACAAAAGGTTCCACCCAACTCCACTCACTAGATGACATGTGGTGCATTCTATATTTTCATTTTTTGACCATTTTGCTTTTAACAATCTAACATGCTAAATCATGATTTTTCAAAATTTTGAAATTCAAAATTTAAATTTAATTCACTACATCAAATATATATTTATGTAATTAAAGAATTTTTCATATTATCATTTTTTTTAAATTAACTCAATATTTTTTAATTACTAATTCTATAAATAAAAAGAATGAATTCTCCATTTTTTCTGGCGATGGAGCATTGATTTTTATTCTTGTTATCAAATCTAGCAATTCAACACAAATTATCTCGACAACGCTAACTTATCCCATAAAGTAAATGCTCGAGTTTGCGAGCTCCATGTTAATAGTCAGTGGTATGTGTATAAAATCGAGATGGGTGGGGACGCGGGGATCATAACTCGTAACCTATGAATTAATTTCGATGACACAAAAGGTTCCACCTAACCCCACTCACTAGATGACATGTGCATTCTATATTTTCATTTTTGACCATTTTGCTTTTAACAATCTAACATGCTAAATCATGATTTTTCAAAATTTTGAAATTCAAAATTTAAATTTAATTCACTACATCAAATATATATTTATATAATTAAAGATTTTTTCATATTATTATTTTTTAAATTAACTCAATAGTTTTTTAATTTCTAATTCCATAAATAGATAAGAATGAAATCTTCATTTTTTCCGCGATGGAGCATTGACGGTTTATTCTTGTTATCCAATCTAGCAATTCAACACAAACTATCCGACAACGCTAACTTATCCCGCAAAGTAAATGCTCGAGTTTGCGAGCTCTATGTTAATAGTCAGCGGTATATGTATAAAATCGAGAGGGGTGGGGACGCGGGGGTCGTAACTTGTAACCGATGAATTAATTTCGATGACACAAAAGGTTCCACCCAACTCCACTCACTAGATGACATGTGGTGCATTCTATATTTTCATTTTTTGACCATTTTGCTTTTAACAATCTAACATGCTAAATAATGATTTTTCAAAAATTTGAAATTCAAAATTTAAATTTAATTCACTACATCAAATATATATTTATATAATTAAAGAATTTTTCATATTATCATTTTTTAATTTAACTAATAGTTTTAATTTATAATTCCATAAATAGAAAATAATGAAATCTCCATTTTTTCCGCGATGTAGCATTTACGGTTTATTCTTGTTATCAAATCTAGCAATTCAACACAAATTATCCGACAACGCAAACTTATCCCGCATAGTAAATGTTCGAGTTTGCGAGCTCTATGTTAATAGTCAGTGGTATATGTATAAAATCGAGAGGGGTGGGGACGCAAGGGTCGTAATCAGAATCGATGAATTAATTTCGATGACACAAAAGGTTCCACCCAACTCCACTCACTAGATGACATGTGGTGCATTCTATATTTTCATTTTTTGACCATTTTGCTTTTAACAATCTAAAATGCTAAATAATGATTTTTCAAAATTTTGAAATTCAAAATTTAAATTTAATTCACTACATCAAAATATATTTATATAATTAAAGAATTGTTCATATTATCATTTTTTAATTTAACTCAATATTTTTTAATTACTAATTCTATAAATAAAAAAGAATGAATTCTCCATTTTTTGGCGATGGAGCATTGACGGTTTATTCTTGTTATCAAATCTAGCAATTCAACACAAATTATCCGACAACGCTAACTTATCCCGCAAAGTAAATGCTCGAGTTTGCGAGCTCTATGTTAATAGTCGGTGGTATATGTATAAAATCGAGAGGGGGGGGGGACGCGGGGTCGTAATGAATCATGTAATCGATGAGTTAATTTCGATGACACAAAAGTTCCACCCAACTCCACTCACTAGATGACATGTGGTGCATTCTATATTTTCATTTTTGACCATTTTCCTTTAGCAATCTAACATGCTAAATCATGATTTTTCAAAATTTTGAAATTCAAACATTAAATTTAATTCACTACATCAATTTATATAATTAAAGAATTTTTCATATTATCATTTTTAATTTAACTCAATGGTTTTTATTTCTAATACCATAAATAGAGAAGAATGAAATCTTCATTTTTTCCGCGATAGAGCATTGACGGTTTATTCTTGTTATCAAATCTAGCAATTCAAAACAAATTATCCGACAACGCTAACTTATCCCGCAAAGTAAATGCTCGAGTTTGCGAGCTCTATGTTAATAGTCGAGTGGTATGTGTATAAAATCGAGATGGGTGGGGGGGACGCGATCATAACTCGTAACCTATGAATTAATTTCGATGACACAAAAGGTTCCACCTAACCCCACTCACTAGATGACATGTGCATTCTATATTTTCATTTTTGACCATTTTGCTTTTAACAATCTAACATGCTAAATCATGATTTTTCAAAATTTTGAAATTCAAAATTTAAATTTAATTCACTACATCAAATATATATTTATATAATTAAAGATTTTTTCATATTATTATTTTTTAAATTAACTCAATAGTTTTTTAATTTCTAATTCCATAAATAGATAAGAATGAAATCTTCATTTTTTCAAATGATGGAGCATTGACGGTTTATTCTTGTTATCCAATCTAGCAATTCAACACAAACTATCCGACAACGCTAACTTATCCCGCAAAGTAAATGCTCGAGTTTGCGAGCTCTATGTTAATAGTCAGCGGTATATGTATAAAATCGAGAGGGGTGGGGACGCGGGGGTCGTAACTTGTAACCGATGAATTAATTTCGATGACACAAAAGGTTCCACCCAACTCCACTCACTAGATGACATGTGGTGCATTCTATATTTTCATTTTTGACCATTTTGCTTTTAACAATCTAACATGCTAAATCATGATTTTTCAAAAATTTGAAATTCAAAATTTAAATTTAATTCACTACATCAAATATATATTTATATAATTAAAGAATTTTTCATATTATCATTTTTTAATTTAACTAATAGTTTTAATTTATAATTCCATAAATAGAAAAGAATGAAATCTCCATTTTTTCCGGCATGGAGCATTGACGGTTTATTCTTGTTATCAAATCTAGCAATTCAACACAAACTATCCGACAACGGTAACTTATCCCACAAAGTAAATGCTCGAGTTTGCGAGCTCTATGTTAATAGTCGTGGTATATGTATAAAGTCGAGAGGGGGGGACGCAAAAGGGTCGTAAATCGTAATCGATGAATTAATTTCGATGACACAAAAGGTTCCACCCAACTCCACTCACTAGATGACATGTGGTGCATTTTATATTTTCATTTTTGACCATTTGTTTTTAACAATCTAACATGCTAAATCATTATTTTTCAAAATTTTGAAATTCAAACATTAAATTTAATTCACTACATCAAAAATTTTTATATAATTAAAGAATTTTTATATTATCAATTTTTAATTTAACTTTATATTTTTAATTTCTAATTCCATAAATAAAAAGAATGAAATCTCCATTTTTTTGGGCGATGGAGCATTGACGGTTTATTCTTGTTATCAAATCTAGCAATTCAACACAAATTATCCGACAAACGCTAACTTATCCCATAAAGTAAATGCTCGAGTTTGCGAGCTCTATGTTAATAGTCAGTGGTATATGTATAAAATCGAGAGGGGTGGGGACGCGGGGGTCGTAACTCGTAACCGATGAATTAATTTCGATGACACAAAAGGTTCCACCCAACTCCACTCACTAGATGACATGTGGTGCATTCTATATTTTCATTTTTTGACCATTTTCCTTTAGCAATCTAACATGTTAAATCATGATTTTTCAAAATTTTGAAATTCAAACATTAAATTTAATTCACTACATCAATTTATATAATTAAAGAATTTTTCATATTATCATTTTTTAATTTAACTCAATGGTTTTTAATTCTAATTCCATAAATAGAGAAGAATGAAATCTTCATTTTTTCCGCGATAGAGCATTGACGGTTTATTCTTGTTATCAAATCTAGCAATTCAAAACAAATTATCCGACAACGCTAACTTATCCCGCAAAGTAAATGCTCGAGTTTGCGAGCTCCATGTTAATAGTCAGTGGTATGTGTATAAAATCGAGATGGGTGGGGACGCGGGGATCATAACTCGTAACCTATGAATTAATTTCGATGACACAAAAGGTTCCACCTAACCCCACTCACTAGATGACATGTGCATTCTATATTTTCATTTTTGACCATTTTGCTTTTAACAATCTAACATGCTAAATCATGATTTTTCAAAATTTTGAAATTCAAAATTTAAATTTAATTCACTACATCAAATATATATTTATATAATTAAAGATTTTTTCATATTATTATTTTTCAATTTAACTCAATAGTTTTTTAATTTCCAATTCCATAAATAGATAAGAATGAAATCTTCATTTTTTCAAATATGGAGAATTGACGGTTTATTCTTGTTATCCAATCTAGCAATTCAACACAAACTATCCGACAACGGTAACTTATCCCGCAAAGTAAATGCTCGAGTTTGCGAGCTCTATGTTAATAGTCAGGTATATGTATAAAATCGAGAGGGGTGGGGACGCGGGGGTCGTAACTTGTAACCGATGAATTAATTTCGATGACACAAAAGGTTCCACCCAACTCCACTCACTAGATGACATGTGGTGCATTCTATATTTTCATTTTTTGACCATTTTGCTTTTAACAATCTAACATGCTAAATCATGATTTTTCAAAATTTTGAAATTCAAAATTTAAATTTAATTCACTACATCAAATATATATTTATATAATTAAAGAATTTTTCATATTATCATTTTTTAATTTAACTAATAGTTTTAATTTATAATTCCATAAATAGAAAAGAATGAAATCTCCATTTTTTCCGCGATGTAGCATTGACGGTTTATTCTTGTTATCAAATCTAGCAATTCAACACAAATTATCCGACAACGCTAACTTATCCTGCATAGTAAATGCTCGAGTTTGCGAGCTCTATGTTAATAGTCAGTGGTATATGTATAAAATCGAGATGGGTGGGGACGCGGGGGTCATAACTCGTAACCGATAAATTAATTTCGATGACACAAAAGGTTCCACCCAACCCCACTTACTAGATGACATGTGGTGCATTCTATATTTTCATTTTTTGACCATTTTGCTTTTAACAATCTAACATGCTAAATAATGATTTTTCAAAATTTTGAAATTCAAAATTTAAATTTAATTCACTACATCAAATATATATTTATATAATTAAAGAATTTTTCATATTATCATTTTTTAATTTAACTAATAGTTTTAATTTCTAATTCCATAAATAGAAAAGCATGAAATCTCTATTTTTTCCGCCATGGAGCATTGACGGTTTATTCTTGTTATCAAATCTAGCAATTCAACACAAATTATCCTAACAACGCAAACTTTTCCCGATAGTAAATGCTCGAGTTTTGCGAGCTCTATGTTAATAGTTAGTGGTATATGTATTAAAATTGAGAGGGGTAGGGATGCAAGGGTCGTAACTCGTAACCGATGAATTAATTTCGATGACACAAAAGGTTCCACCCAACTCCACTCACTAGATGACATGTGGTGCATTCTATATTTTCATTTTTTGACCATTTTGCTTTTAACAATCTAACATGCTAAATCATGATTTTTCAAAATTTTGAAATTCAAACATTAAATTTAATTCACTACATCAATTTATATAATTAAAGAATTTTTCATATTATCATTTTTTAATTTCAACTCAATAGTTTTTAATTTCTAATTCCATAAATAGAGAAGAATGAAATCTTCATTTTTTTCGCGATGGAGCATTGACGGTTTATTCTTGTTATCAAATTTAGGAATTCAACACAATATATCCGACAACGCTAACTTATCCATAAAGTAAATGCTCGAGTTTGCGAGCCCTATGTCAATAGTCAATGGTATATGTATAAAATTGAGATGGGTGGGGACGCGGGGGTGGGGTCGTAGGTCGTAGTCGAACCGATGAATTAATTTCGATGACACAAAAGGTTTCACCTAACTCCACTCACTAGATGACATGTGTGTGCATTCTATATTTTCATTTTTGACCATTTTCCTTTTAACAATCTAACATGCTTAATCATGATTTTTCAAAATTTTGAAATTCAAAATTTAAATTTAATTCACTACATCAAAAATATATTTATATAATTAAAGAATTGTTCATATTATCATTTTTTAATTTAACTCAATATTTTTTAATTACTAATTCTATAAATAGAGAAGAATGAAATCTCCATTTTTTCGGCGCTGGAGCATTGACGGTTTATTCTTGTTATCAAATCTAGCAATTCAACACAAATTATCGACAACGCTAACTTATCCCGCAAAAGTAAATGCTTGAGTTTGCGAGCTCTATGTTAATAGTCGGTGGTATATGTATAAAATCGAGGGGTGGGGACGCGGGGTCGTAATCAGAACCGATGAGTTAATTTCGATGACACAAAAGGTTCCACCCAACTCCACTCACTAGATGACATGTGGTGCATTCTATATTTTAATTTTTGACCATTTTGCTTTTAACAATCTAACATGCTAAATCATGATTTTTCAAAATTTTGAAATTCAAACATTAAATTTAATTCACTACATCAATTTATATAATTAAAGAATTTTTCATATTATCATTTTTTAATTTAACTCATTGGTTTTTAATTCTAATTCCATAAATAGAGAAGAATGAAATCTTCATTTTTTCCGCGATAGAGCATTGACGGTTTATTCTTGTTATCAAATCTAGCAATTCAACACAAATTATCCGACAACGCTAACTTATCCCGCAAAGTAAATGCTAGAGTTTGCGTGCTCTATGTTAATAGTCGATGGTATGTGTATAAAATCGAGATGGGTGGGGACGCGGGGATCATAACTCGTAACCTATGAATTAATTTCGATGACACAAAAGGTTCCACCTAACCCCACTCACTAGATGACATGTGCATTCTATATTTTCATTTTTGACCATTTTGCTTTTAACAATCTAACATGCTAAATAATGATTTTTCAAAATTTTGAAATTCAAAATTTAAATTTAATTCACTACATCAAATATATATTTATATAATTAAAGATTTTTTCATATTATCATATTTTAATTTAACTAATAGTTTTAATTTCTAATTCCATAAAAAGAAAATAATGAAATCTCTATTTTTTCCGCCATGGAGCATTGACGGTTTATTCTTGTTATCAAATCTAGCAATTCAACACAAATTATCCGACAAAGCAAACCTATTCCGCATAGTAAATGCTCGAGTTTGTGAGCTCTATGTTAATAGTCGATGGTATATGTATAAAATCGAGAGGGGTGGGGACGCAAGGGTCGTAACTCAGAACGATGAATTAATTTCGATGACACAAAAGGTTCCACCCAACTCCACTCACTAGATGACATGTGGTGCATTCTATATTTTCATTTTTTGACCATTTTGCTTTTAACAATCTAACATGCTAAATCATGATTTTTCAAAATTTTGAAATTCAAACATTAAATTTAATTCACTACATCAATTTATATAATTAAAGAATTTTTCATATTATCATTTTTTAATTTCAACTCAATAGTTTTTAATTTCTAATTCCATAAATAGAGAAGAATGAAATCTTCATTTTTTTCGCGATGGAGCATTGACGGTTTATTCTTGTTATCAAATCTAGCAATTCAACACAAATTATCCGACAACGCTAACTTATCCCGCAAAGTAAATGCTCGAGTTTGTGAGCTCTATGTTAATAGTCAGTGGTATATGTATAAAATCGAGATGGGTGGCGACGCGGGGGTCGTAGCTCGTAACCGATGAATTAATTTCGATGACACAAAAGGTTCCACCCAACTCCACTCACTAGATGACATGTGGTGCATTCTATATTTTCATTTTTTTTTTCCATTTTGCTTTTAACAATCTAACATGCTAAATCATGATTTTTCAAAATTTTGAAATTCAAAATTTAAATTTAATTCACTACATCAAATATATATTTATATAATTAAAGAATTTTTCATATTATCATTTTTTAATTTAACTCAATATTTTTTAATTACTAATTCTATAAATAAAAAAGAATGAAATCTCCATTTTTTCGGCGATGGAGCATTGACGGTTTATTCTTGTTATCAAATCTAGCAATTCAACACAAATTATCCGACAACGCTAACTTATCCCATAAAGTAAATGCTCGAGTTTGCGAGCTCTATGTTAATAGTCAGTGGTATATGTATAAAATCGAGAGGGGTGGGGACGCGGGGGTCGTAACTCGTAACCGATGAATTAATTTCGATGACACAAAAGGTTCCACCCAACTCCACTCACTAGATGACATGTGGTGCATTCTATATTTTCATTTTTTGACCATTTTGCTTTTAACAATCTAACATGCTAAATCATGATTTTTCAAAATTTTGAAATTCAAAATTTAAATTTAATTCACTACATCAAATATATATTTATATAATTAAAGAATTTTTCATATTATCATTTTTTAATTTAACTCAATATTTTTTAATTACTAATTCTATAAATAGAGAAGAATGAGATCTCCATTTTTTGGGCGATGGAGCATTGATGGTTTATTCTTGTTATCAAATCTAGCAATTCAACACAAATTATCCGACAACGCTAACTTATCCCATAAAGTAAATGCTCGAGTTTGCGAGCTCTATGTTAATAGTAAGTGGTATATGTATAAAATCGTGAGGAGTGGGGACGCTGGGTGTCGTAATCAGAACAGATGAATTAATTTCGATGACACAAAAGGTCCACCTAACTCCACTCACTAGATGACAAGTGGTGCATTATATATTTTTATTTTTGACCATTTTATTTTTAACAATCTAACATGCTAAATCATAATTTTTCAAAATTTTGAAATTCAAACTTTAAATTTAATTCACTACATCAATTTATATAATTAAAGAAATTTTCATATTATCATTTTTTAATTTAACTCAATAGTTTTTAATTTCTAATTCCATAAATAGAGAAGAATGAAATATTCATTTTTTTGCGATGGAGCATTGACGGTTTATTCTTGTTATCAAATCTAGCAATTCAACACAAATTATCCGACAACGCTAACTTATCCCGCAAAGTAAATGCTCGAGTTTGCGAGCTCTATGTTAATAGTCAGTGGTATATGTATAAAATCGAGATGGGTGGGGACGTTGAGGTCATAACTCGTGGCGATGAATTAATTTCGATTACACAAAAAGGTTCTACCCATCCCCACTCACTAGATGACATGTGGTGCATTCTATATTTTCATTTTTTGACCATTTTGCTTTTAACAATCTAAGAGCAAATCCCAATAGACTCTTTAAATTTAAAGAGCATCTCTTACAAAATGAAGAGTATCTTTAAATTTAAAGATTGAAATTTTTGACATTTTCCAACACTCTCTTTGTATTTGACTCTTTATTTTATCTTTCCCCAACATTAATTTATTACACATGCAATATTAGAAGTAATTAATGAAATTTTGCAAAATTTGTATTATTTTTAGAAAGTGTCAATCAAAAGATAATTCAAAGTTCAAGAAGCATAATACAATTAATTATAGAGAGTTATTTTTGCTCTCCAAATTTGGAGAGTGAAAACCCATTCTTTAAATTTAAATGTTAAAATAAAGAGTTTGTTGAAGATCATTTTTTGTAGATGGCTCTTCAAAATGAAGAGGGTTTTTCATTTAAAGAGTCTTTTGGGGATGCTTTCTAACATGCTAAATCATGATCTTTCAAAATTTTCCACCCAACTCCACTCACTAGATGACATGTGGTGCATTGTATATTTTCATTTTTGACCATTTTTCTTTTAACAATCTAACATGCTTAATCATGATTTTTCAAAATTTTGAAATTCCAAATTTAAATTTAATTCACTACATAAAATATATATTTATATAGTTAAAGAATTTTTCATATTATCATTTTTTTAATTTAACTCAATAGTTTTTAATTTCTAATTCCATAAATAGAGAAGAATGAAATGTTCATTTTTTCCGCGATGGAGCATTGACAGTTTATTCTTTTATCAAATCTAGTAATTCAACATAAATTATCCGACAACGCTAACTTATCCCGCAAAAGTAAATGCTCGAGTTTGCGAGCTCTATGTAATAGTCGGTGGTATGTGTATAAAATCGAGAGGGATGGGGGGACGCTGGGGTCGTAATCAGAATCGATGAATTAATTTCGATGACACAAAATGTTCCACCCAACTCCCCTCATCGGATGACATGTGGTGCATTCTATATTTTCATTTTTTGACCATTTTGCTTTTAACAATCTAACATGCTAAATCATGATTTTTCAAAATTTTGAAATTCAAAATTTAAATTTAATTCACTACATCAAATATATATTTATATAATTAAAGAATTTTTCATATTATCATTTTTTAATTTAACTCAATATTTTTTAATTACTAATTCTATAAATAGAGAAGAATGAAATCTCCATTTTTTCGGCGCTGGAGCATTGACGGTTTATTCTTGTTATCAAATCTAGCAATTCAACACAAATTATCTGACAACGCTAACTTATCCCGCAAAGTAAATGCTCGAGTTTGCGAGCTCTATGTTAATAGTCGAGTGGTATATGTATAAAATTGAGAGAGGTGGGGTCGCGGGGTCATAACTCGTAATCGATGAAATAATTTCGATGACACAAAAGGTTCCACCCAACTTCACTCACTAGATGACATGTGGTGCTTTCTATATTTTCATTTTTGACCATTTTGCTTTTAACAATCTAACAGACTAAATTATGATTTTTCAAAATTCTGAATTTCAAACATAAAATTTAATTCACTACATAAATTTATATAATTAAAGAATTTTTCATATTATCATTTTTTAATTTAACTCAATAGTTTTTAATTTCTAATTCCATAAATAGAGAAGAATGAAATCTTCATTTTTTCCGCGATAGAGCATTGAGGTTTATTCTTGTTATCAAATCTAGAAATTTAACACAAATTATCCGACAACCTGTCACGCCCGAACGTGACGCGACAACGATCAATCACTTAAATGCAACAAATAAATCAACAGTCTAAACCAAAGATACAAAACTCCAAGTGAAATAGAGTCTAATGCAAATGAATTAAAATAAACACGAGTACAAATTACATCTTAAAGTCCGGCGGTATCCGAATACAACCCAAAGGATTATCTCGTATTAACTTACGGTCAAACAAAATAAAATGAAGGAGTCCAACATCAATAAAGGTAAAAGGAAATGTCGCTCCACATCACACGATAGGGATTCAATCTGCGGTTCGATGTCTTGAGCGTACTCTTCATCTAAAGGTTAGAAAACGAGGAGGGAATGAGACAGAAATCTCGGTGGATGGGGTGATCGTGTGTAAGTGGCGGCGATATAAATAGTTAATGCGAGAAATTTAGTTGTATGAAAACGCGTGAGAGATGATGCATGATTTCACACACATCCACAAGTGTGTCGTGATAAATATATTAAGTAATATACTTATACGATTTAAGAAAATAGTTCGTGGTCACGCAGCACTATGGTTCAAGCAGACAGAGGATTGCATACGGTTTATAACGCCAATCCTATGCAAGACAAGTAGTGGTTGCGTCTGCGGTTTGTAGCGCCAACCAATGCAATACAAGTAGCGGTTGCGTGCGGTTTGTAAGCGTCAACCAATGCAATACAAGTAGCGGTTGCGTGGGTTTGTAGCGCCAACCAAACGGGTCCGATTAACTCGAATCGTGTGGATCGGAGGCAAACGATTCCTTCGTTCTTCCTTGTAACTCCCGAGCAAGATGGTCCAAGACCATGTCACCTTATCGCTCCATAGGCAAAGACAAAATCCAAAGTGGAGCTAGCAAGGCTCGGTTTGTCATAATCATGATTATACCTCAAATCTACGACCCGCTTCCTTGGACAAACTCCGTCCCTCGGTTGCGGGATTAGGGCGATGGGGCCAGAGAGTGGAATAGCGGCCGAGCTGCCCCATCCCCCGTATCCATTCCGATCGTGAGCTCGACACACCAAGTTGTCTCGAGGCGAAAGTAAATACACGTTCGGGTAGTCAACCAGCAAATGAGTATTATTGATTCGAAGTGTTTTAGGAAAGTTTTTCGAAAATTCGTGAGTAGCAAATTTGGCGTTGGTGGAGTTTTTGGATGAAGATGATTATCGGAAGGATAAGAAACCTTCGATATCTTGAAAGATTAGGTGGAACATAGGTCCCGTTATAGATTCAAAATCGCAAGGCGAGGAAGTCGCTCCGCGATCGGGTATTAATCGGTCAAATTGATCCGATAAGTCAAGGGTTTTTAGGAAAGTAAAATACTTTAATTAAATCTCCAAGTCATAGGGTCCAGGTCTATTTTAGTAAAAGAGAAAATAATTTGAGTTAGGTCCTTTATAAAAGAAAAATTGTAATTTAGCCCCGTTTTGTAAAAATCAACACTTTTGGGGTTAAAATTGAATAAATAAATATCCCGACCTTGAAATATTATGAGGTCAGTTCCTAAATTCTCTAAATTGTTCGGAGATTCAGGTTTTAAAGTTTTGAGGTCGAGTTTTTATAAAATTCTCACATTGGCCCCAAAATTGTAAAAATTGCCAATTGGGACCTTAAGTTTAAAATAATCGGAACTCACAAACCGAAAGGGCTTTTAATGTGATTCCAGTTGGAAAATGTCATTAAGGTTAGTGGGATATTGGGACAAAAGCAGTTTTTAAAATAAATATGTGTAGGTCCTTTAACTTTTGAAAATATCATTTTTGTCCCATTTTGAAATAATTGCCTTTAAGGCTTTTAGGGGCCCAATTGTCATGAAATTTGAACCTTGGGTCCAAAATATAATTAAGTTCTAGTTAAGTTAGTATTTCCAGGTGCATGGGCTGCATAAGCCCTGGAAATTTCATTTGGGTCCTCAAGTTTAGTATTTTACACATTAGTCCCTCAATTTTAGAAAAATTGTTTTCCAAGCCCTAACCACTTGGATTTTTGGAATACTTTTAAAAATATGAAATTCCCAGTACCTTAAGAGTAAAATTTCAAATTTTAAAGTTTAGGTCTGGTACAGTTTTAAAAATTGCAAAGTAGCCCTTAAACTTTCAAAATTTTACATTCTAGTCCTTGGGCTTTTAAAGGTTGATTTTATTTATCTTAAAACTCTTAAAACTTTATTAAAATGTCCAAAAGTCATTTTAGAACCTGAGTACAGTCCCAATTTTCGAAATTTGCAGAGAGGTCCTTTAACTTTCATTCTCTTGCAATTAAGTCCACCAACTTTCCATTTTTGCATTTTAAGTCCAAAAATCGAAATTTAATCAATTATGCTCGACTTGTCCAGGTTATAAATCATTCAAAACATATATTTCAAGAGTCATAAACATACATATCCATTTCGTGCAAGCATTCATCAAGTACAATAATAAAGTGTACATGTATGTCCTATTTTTCGATAAATCGCATTTTTGAGCAACACTTGAGAATTTTCCAACTAGATACAAGAAAATAGCATGCAATACATAATATATATCTCAAGTGCTCAATAACAAAATACTACATGCATATTTTCAATTTAAAACACCTAGAAGTTGAAAGAATTTTTCCACCCACCTTAAAGTTCGGTTTGTTGGGAAAAAATGAAATAAATCTCTCTCGATGAAGGAGTGACTTAGGTCAGCCCCTAAGTCAAGGAATATCAAAAAAAATATAGGAGTTAGAAGAATGTGGTTAAGATTTAAGGGGAAGAAGAAGATAGTGAGAAAATTGGAATTACTACACTTACCTTGTGTAGTGAATAAAGTGTGACTAGTAATGACTTCCAAGTGTAAGATTTTGGTCACCCTTAATATTAACCTCCAAAGTCAGCCCCTAAAACTCCAAAAATGAAAATGGAGTGTCAAAGTTTGGAAAATAAAAAGAGAAGAAGAAAAAGTACCAAAAATTCAATTTCTTATTTTATAGTCAACTTTTCACAATTTTCTTCAAGATGACAAGTCTCTCAATATCTTCCAATGGTATTCTAAGTATATCTCAAAATCAAAAATCAAACTTAAATTAGAAGGTGAAATAGATAAGTTAGGTGATATCAAAAATGGATTGAAAAAGAAATTTTACTTACTTGTTGAAGGGGTGTTCGAATTTATTGTAAGTAGAAGAGGGGTTCTTGAAATTTTGGTTAAGTGTTTGGAGATATGAAGAAGAAGGTATGTTTGAATATATGAAGAACTTATGTTTGAAGATGTGAAGAGTTGGTGTTTGAAGATTTGAAGATGTGAATGATTTTTTAGAGAGAAGTTAGAGAAAATACTTGAATGATGAATGAGTTGGATAAAAATGATATTTTGAACAATTTTTGATCATCAAAATGGCCCTTGGCCGTTCACAATGAGAGAGGGGGAGGGAGACAAATTTTGTTTTGTTCCAAGGCTTGAAAGGTGTAGTTTGCATGAGGGACAAGGATCTTGGTCAAGGTGTGGTCTTGCATGGGAGGATGAAATTGAAGGGATTGAGGAGGATGTTGGCATGGAATGTTGGGAAGCCTCCAACATGTTGGGTAAGTTTATAATAAAGAATTGGTGTATAAGGTATTGTGTGTAAGATTTGAATTAATGGTGTATTAATACACAAGATGAATACATAAGGTGTATGTGTACAAGAGTTGGGAGATATTTCTACACTAAAAATACCCATCATGGTCGTCCCTTAAGGGGTATTTGTGGCATTTCTATATTTTGTTTTTATGTCCCAAAATTGATGATAATAGGTGAATAATATCAATTTCCAAAATAACTAGTGATTTGTTTTATCACTTATAAGTCTCATAATCACTTAATCTAAATCGAATTTTCAATTCTATAAGGTACAAATCTCTAAAATAAATAGTCTCCAAAATTCTAAGGTGACTAATGAGTACACAAATATTAGTAATGATGATCGATCGAGTGATCATTAATGCGAAGTAGAAGTAATAAATGCTTATGATCACAAGTAACAAATAAAAAGAAAAGAAATTAAATGCGAAATATATTTATCATTAATATTCACCCGTCAAAGCGACGTAAAATAGTCAAAAGAATACAAGGACGATACGTGAAACAAATACATTATTGAATAAAAATCGAGGGCTTCACATTCTCCCATCCTTAAAAGAATTTGGTCCCCAAATTCTCTTCGAAACAACTCGGATATTGATTCCTCATGTCTTCTTTCATTTCCCATGTTGCATCTTCGTCTTGGTCGTGGTTCCGCCATACAACTTTAACCATTGGAATCTCTCTCTTCGCAATTGACATACCTGTCAATTATTCGATTGGTTCCTGTGTAAGATAAATTCTCCATTAGAGGAGGAGCATCACGAGTGATGATATGCTCGGGATCCGGTTGGTACTTTTTCAATCGCGACACATGGAATACATCGTGCATTCCCGCATATCTTGTCTTAACTCAAGTCCAGAGGCCAACTTTCCGATCCTCTCGCAAAATTTTGTAAGGTCCAATATATCTCGGACTCAATTTGCCTCCTTTTCTTGGATTGATCAATCCTTTTCGTGGCAAGAGTATGAGAAATACCTCATCTCCTAGCTTCAAATTCCAAGTCCTTTCCCCTCTTGTCCGCGTAACTCTTTTGGCTACATTAAATTTAATTCACTACATCAATTTATATAATTAAAGAATTTTTCATATTATCATTTTTTAATTTAACTCAATATTTTTTAATTACCAATTCTATAAATAGAAAGGAATGAAATCTCCATTTTTTAGGCGATGGAGCATTGACGGTTTATTCTTGTTATCAAATCTAGCAATTCAACACAAATTATCCGACAACGCTAACTTATCCCGCAAAGTAATGCTCGAGTTTGCGAGCTTATAACATGACTATTAACATAGAGCTGCAAACTCGAGCATTTACTTTCGGGATAAGTTAGCGTTGTCGATAATTTGTTTTGAATTGCTAGATTTGATAACAAGAATAAACGTCAATGCTCCATCGCTAAAAAATGAAGATTTCATTCTTCTCTATTTATGGAATTAGAAATTAAAAACTATTGAGTTGAAATTAAAAATGATAATATGAAAAATTCTTTAATTATATAAATTGATGTAGTGAATTAAATTTAATGTTTGAATTTCAAAATTTTGAAAAATCATGATTTAGCATGTTAGATTGTTAAAAGCAAAATGGTCAAAAATAAAAATATAGAATGCACCACATGTCATCTAGTGAGTGGAGTTGGGTGGAACCTTTTTGTGTCATCGAAATTAATTCATCGATTCTGATTCACGACCACTTGCGTCCCCACCCCTCTCGATTTTATACATATACCATCGACTATTAACATAGAGCTCGCAAACTCGAGCATTTACTATGCGGGATAAGTTTGCGTTGCGGATAATTTGTGTTGAATTGCTAGATTTGATAACAAGAATAAACCGTCAATGCTCCATGACGGAAAAAATAGAGATTTCATTCTTTTCTATTTATGGAATTAGAAATTAAAACTATTAGTTAAATTAAAAAATGATAATATGAAAAATTCTTTAATTATATAAATATATATTTGATGTAGTGAATTAAATTTAAATTTTGAATTTAAAATTTTTGAAAAATCATTATTTAGCATGTTAGATTGTTAAAAGCAAAATGGTCAAAAAAATGAAAATATAGAATGCATCACATGTCATCTAGTAAGTGGGGTTGGATGGAACCTTTTGTGTCATCGAAATTAATTCATCGATTCTGAGTTATGACCCTGCCCCCCCACCCATCTCGATCTTATACATATACCATCGACTAATAACATAGAGCTAAAACTCGAGCATTTACTATGCGAGGATAAGTTAGCGTTGTCGGATAATTTGTGTTGAATTGCTAGATTTGATAACAAGAATAAACCGTCAATGCTCCATGGCAAAAAAAATGGAGATTTCATTCTTTTCTATTTATGGAATTATAAATTAAAACTATTAGTTAAATTAAAAATGATAATATGAAAAATTCTTTAATTATATAAATATATATTTGATGTAGTGAATTAAATTTAAATTTTGAATTTCAAAATTTTGAAAAGTCATGATTTAGCATGTTAGATTGTTAAAAGCAAAATGGTCAAAAAAAATATAATATAGAATGCACCACATGTCATCTAGTGAGTGGAGTTGGGTGTGGAACCTTTTTGTGTCATCGAAATTAATTCATCGGTTCACGATTATGACCCCAGCGTCACCACCTCTCGATTTTATACATATACCGTTGACTATATGTTTAAAATCGAGATGGGTGAGGACGCTGGGTCGTAGAGTCGTAATCGATGAATTAATTTCGATGACACAAAAGGTTTCACCCAACTCCACTCACTAGATGACATGTGGTGCATTCTATATTTTCATTTTTTGACCATTTTGCTTTTAACAATCTAACATGCTTAATCATGATTTTTCAAAATTTTGAAATTCAAAATTTAAATTTAATTCACTACATCAAAAATATATTTATATAATTAAAGAATTGTTCATATTATCATTTTTTTAATTTAACTCAATATTTTTTAATTACTAATTCTATAAATAAAAAGAATGAATTCTCCATTTTTTCGGCGATGGAGCATTGATGATTTATTCTTGTTATCAAATCTAGCAATTCAACACAAATTATCCGACAACGCTAACTTATCCCCGCAAAAGTAAATGCTCGAGTTTGCGAGCTCTATGTTAATAGTGAGTGGTATATGTATAAAATCGAGAGGGGTGGGGACGGGGTCGAATCGTGAATCGAATCGATGAATTAATTTCGATGACACAAAAGGTTCCACCCAACTCCACTCACTAGATGACATGTGGTGCATTCTATATTTTCATTTTTTGACCATTTTCCTTTAGCAATCTAACATGTTAAATCATGATTTTTCAAAATTTTGAAATTCAAACATTAAATTTAATTCACTACATCAATTTATATAATTAAAGAATTTTTCATATTATCATTTTTTAATTTAACTCAATGGTTTTTAATTCTAATTCCATAAATAGAGAAGAATGAAATCTTCATTTTTTCCGCGATAGAGCATTGACGGTTTATTCTTGTTATCAAATCTAGCAATTCAAAACAAATTATCCGACAACGCTAACTTATCCCATAAAAGTAAATGCTATAGTTTGCGTGCTCTATGTTAATAGTCATGGTATGTGTATAAAATCGAGATGGGTGGGGACGGGACGGGGATCATAACTCGTAACCTATGAATTAATTTCGATGACACAAAAGGTTCCACCCAACCCCACTCACTAGATGACATGTGGTGCATTCTATATTTTCATTTTTTGACCATTTTGCTTTTAACAATCTAACATGCTAAATCATGATTTTTCAAAATTTTGAAATTCAAAATTTAAATTTAATTCACTACATCAAATATATATTTATATAATTAAAGAATTTTTCATATTATTATTTTTTAATTTAACTCAATATTTTTTTAATTTCTAATTCCATAAATAGATAAGAATGAAATCTTCATTTTTTCCGCGATGGAGCATTGACGGTTTATTCTTGTTATCAAATCTAGCAATTCAACACAAATTATCCGACAACGCTAACTTATCCTGCATAGTAAATGCTCGAGTTTGCGAGCTCTATGTTAATAGTCAGTGGTATATGTATAAAATCGAGATGGGTGGGGACGCGGGGGTCATAACTCGTAACCGATGAATTAATTTCGATGACACAAAAGGTTCCACCCAACCCCACTTACTAGATGACATGTGGTGCATTCTGTATTTTCATTTTCGACCATCTTGCTTTTAACAATCTAACATGCTAAATAATGATTTTTCAAAAATTTGAAATTCAAAATTTAAATTTAATTCACTACATCAAATATATATTTATATAATTAAAGAATTTTTCATATTATCATTTTTTAATTTAACTAATAGTTTTAATTTCTAATTCCATAAATAGAAAAGCATGAAATCTCTATTTTTTCCGCCATGGAGCATTGACGGTTTATTCTTGTTATCAAATCTAGCAATTCAACACAAATTATCCTAAAACGCAAACTTATCCCGCATAGTAAATGCTCGAGTTTTGCGAGCTCTATGTTAATAGTCGGTGGTATATGTATAAAATCGAGAGGGGTGGGGATGCAGGGTCGTAATCGTAACCAATGAATTAATTTCGATGACACAAAGGGTTCCATCCAACTCCACTCACAAGATGACATGTGGTGCATTCTATATTTTGATTTTTTGACCGTTTTGCTTTTAACAATCTAACATGTTAAATCATGATTTTTCAAAATTTTGAAATTCATACATTAAATTTAATTCACCGAATCAATTTATATAATTAAATAAATTTTCATATTATTATTTTTTAATTTAACTCAATAGTTTTCGATTTCTAATTCCATAAATAGAGAAGAATAAAATCTTCATTTTTTCCGCGATGGAGCATTGATGGTTTATTTTTGTTATCAAATTTATCAATTCAACACCAATTATCCGACAATGCTAACTTATCCCGCAAAGTAAATGCTCGAGTTTGCGAGCTCTATGTTAATAGTCGGTGGTATATGTATAAAATCGAGATGGGTGGGGACGCGGGGGTCATAACTCGTAACCGATAAATTAATTTCGATGACACAAAAGGTTCCACCCAACCCCACTCACTAGATGACATGTGGTGCATTCTATATTTTCAATTTTTGACCATTTTGCTTTTAACATTCTAACATGCTAAATCATAATTTTTCAAAATTTTGAAATTCAAAATTTAAATTTAATTCACTACATCAAATATATATTTATATAATTAAAGATTTTTTCATATTATCATTTGTTAATTTAACTCAATAGTTTTTTAATTTCTAATTCCATAAATAGATTTCGTTTTTCCGCGATGGAGCATTGACGGTTTATTCTTGTTATCAAATCTAGCAATTCAACACAAATTATCCGACAACGCTAACTTATCCCGCAAAGTAAATGTTCGAGTTTGCGAGCTCTATGTTAATAGTCAACGGTATATGTATAAAATCGAGAGGGGTGGTGACGCGGGGGTCGTAACTCGTAACCGATGAATTAATTTCGATGACACAAAAGGTTCCACACCCAACTCCACTCACTAGATGACATGTGGTGCATTCTATATTATATTTTTTTGACCATTTTGCTTTTAACAATCTAACATGTTAAATCATGACTTTTCAAAATTTTTAAATACAAAATTTAAATTTAATTCACTACATCAAATATATATTTATATAATTAAAGAATTTTTCATATTATCATTTTTTTAATTTAACTCAATAGTTTTTAATTTCTAATTCCATAAATAGAGAGAATGAAATCTCCATTTTTTCCGCGATGTAGCATTGACGGTTTTTCTTGTTATCAAATCTAGCAATTCAACACAAATTATCCGACAACGTTAATTTATCCCGCAAAGTAAATTCTCGAGTAGCACCAAGTTGTTTGCGAGATCTATGTTCATAGACAGGGAGAGCCAATGGGGGGGACCTCCGCCTCCCTGCCCCCCGCACCGCACCACATTTTTTTGTCCATGTTTTTATGGGTTTGAAATTTTGTGATAAGGGTAACGAAACCGATCGCTACGCCATTTGTTCATAGAGTCGTTGGTTGCTACGACTCAGTGTTAACAACTAACAAGTTATTATCCAAAATCGTTACTGTCTCCGAAGAGATTTACCATATGGTGATGATTGGATGGCATGTCCATGAAACTTAATTAATGCATGCAAAATTGTGTTGAATTATGGGAAGATAGTTTCATGATAATTTAATAGCATGTGTGAAACTTATGATCGAGGTCTATATCTTTTTATATATCTCGCATTTGTCTAAGTAGGTTCATTGAGAAGTGACTAATGATCATCGATGCCACCATGAATCATGCTTTACTATTTTTGCTTGAACTTCAAAAAGAAAATGATAAAATTAGAATTTGTCACACATCACGTGTTATGTGGTGAATGGAGTTGAACATTATCTACTTGTGTGGCATCGCATTAACTTTGATGTCAAATTTAATTTATACACGTATTTTTTATTGTGCATAAATCTAACTAAGTATTTAAATTTTCACAAAATTATCAGTATTAAGAAAAAAATTAATTGTTAGTTTTGGTTGAATTTATTTTTGGAATTTTTAAATACTAATTTTGCTTCATTAGTTAAAACCTAAAGCGCCTAAATTTTGAAATAAAAATTGTAATTTTCACCCAGTCCTGTGGGCCAGATATGTAATACAATTATAGCACATTGAATAATGAACAACTACATCCACCCTCTAACTTATTTTCCTCTCCCTTTCTCTCTAACCTGGCCCAAACCTAATTTCCTTTTCCCTCCTTCCCCAACCACAGCCGCCACCCATCATCTCAAATTTACTCATTTCCATTCCCTTCCCCCTCCATGCTTTATATTGTGCATAAATCTAATTCTAATATTTAAATTTTTCAAAAATTATCAGTATTAAGAAGAAAAATTAATTGTTAGTTTTGGTTGAATTTTTTTTGTATTTTTAAATCTAATTTTTAGCTTAGTTGTTGTTTTCTTTTTGTTTGTATTTTCTTTTCCAAGAATTTGCGAAACTTGTAGCTACAAATTTTAGCAGCAAAGATGTAGTGGTTGCTCATGCCCGATTTCGTTTTTTAGTGTGTTATAGCGAAATCTCCATTAAAGGAGTGTTGATTTCCCGAATTAAAAGGTTTAGTTTGTGGTGGTAGTTTTTAAGTCCGCAAATTTGAATTGGTCTTTCCATTGTTAAACCTCCGCTGGCTTTTAATTAGTCATGTCAAATTTTTGTTAACGATTGTAGTTGTAATTTTAGTTTTTGAGTTGTTATAATAAAATATTATCGTTGGAATTGAAAAAACTATAGGGCCCGATAAGAATTGGTCTTTTATTTTGTGATTTTGGCAAAATTTGTACACTAATTCAAAATAATTTGGACATTAAGGGTAAATTTGGCTGGAAAATTGATTTTTGACGGAATTTGCAGGTGACCAAAAATATTTGGCCATTTTTATTTCTTTGCAGGCATAATAATCACAATTTTGGCCATTTAACTATGGGTCCTTAGTATTTTGGGTACATTTATGTGTCATTGGCAAATTGGTACTCCAATTTTAATTTTTGGGCATATTTGGTAAAAAATAAATTGCAATAAAAATTTGAATTAGAGCACATTGCTTGCCTTCGCAAGTGAAAAACAACCCTGAGACTTCCACAATAAAATTTCAAGGATAATCTATGCATCTGGCATTTGTTTTTTACATCCGGATAAGATGGTCAAAGAATCAGTGACTGAATATGCTCTACTATTAACAAGAATTATGTTTCTTGGATGTGTCTAAATGAGTCTGACATCGCATTCTGAAGACCTTTTTCTTACTGAATACTTAATTTTGTAAAATGTTATATATTTCATAAAACATTTAAGTTGTGTCACAAATGTTTTGTTAATCTCGAAATCTGTTTGCCACTTCAAATGGGGGTCAAATTTATAGCACAATTTGAAGAGAGATTTTGCTGGAAAAAACAGGACTTTCTTTGAATAGTTATGTTGATTTGTAAATTGATGAAAAAATATGATTTTCTCTTGAATAGTTAGGTTGCACATTTGAGACAACAGTATTATTTATTTTCGAAATCAATCAACATCAGTTAATTAAAATAACATTAGAGTGTACATTTGCTTTGATAAATGAAACAACTCCATTTTTCCCAAGATCGATTTTCTACAAAAACCCGGTGCAACTTCTGGAACCTGAGAAACATCTATTAAAAGATGGTGTTTTTGTGCCTTTGAGTCATTTGGTGTTCAGATCATTCAGTCAATTTTTTCAACATAAAATACAATATTGTAAAATGCACTAGGTGCTAGCTAGGAAGCAAGGCGAGGTCTACTCGGAAAAATCGTAGGCGGACGTCTTGAGAGATTAATCGGGGTTATGTAGGAATTTTTACAACAGAGATCAAATACCATGATAGAGTACCTTGATGGATCAGGACTAAAAGAGGGCTAAATTCCGATTTTATTGAACATTCTTATGGATCGATAAAACTCTTTTCAGATTAAATTAGACATAGGCAAAACAAAAGAAATTTACTGACATTGCAAGTAAGAGACAGTCTCATTCACACAAAATGAAAGCTTACAATATCATACAATATATAATTCTATCTAACCAAGCTTGGCAAGAACATCATTCAATGTAGATACAGTTTCAGCATAGTATTTTTCTGCCTCTGGGCTGCTCTTGATCTTTGCTGCATGGTCAAGCTAACAAAGAAAAAAAAAAGATTTAATCAAAAAGTTTGTGTTAAAAAAATGTAGGGATAATTACAAAACACCCCTAAGTTTGGGCTAATTATTAAAAAAATCCAGAGATTTTTGAAAATTACAAAAAACTCATTAGGTTTGATCCGTCTTACATTTTCCCCTTCCATATGAAAAAAATTTCTAAAGCTGACTGATCAAACCTAAAGGTTTTTTTGTAATTTTCAAAAAATCTCTTAGTGTTTTTGTAATTAGCCCAAACCTGAGGGTGTTTTTGTAATTATCACTAAAAATGTATTGAAAAGGGAAACTATATATGGAGTTTGAAACTCACATTGCTGATGGTTTGGAAGAGCTTTCCAGTTAGGTCTTTTAGTGATTGCTTCTCATCTTTGGGCTTGGCCGAAATGACCGTGTTGAGGTCGTAACGGAGGTATTCTGCCCTTAGACGAAGGTCGTTTTGCACGTACGGCCAAGCCTTTTTGTCGATCAGCGATTTCACACCGACAATCTCTTTGGCGGACTCTTTAGCCCTGGCAGCGGCCTGAGCCGGTGTCAGCGGCTGAAGGTAAAATCGATCTTTCAGAGGCAAGTCAAGGTCTCTAGCCTCGTCCGAGTTCAATGTACCAGCTGCGGACCAAACATAATTTCTCAAGTCAAATAAATGTCTGAGTTTGCTGATCAAAGCATAGGGAGTGTTTGCAAACGTTAAGAAAAAGTGATTCTGAGCTTCTAAACGGAAAAAATAGTTGTTTTTGCATCTAAAAGCTCAAAATCACTTTTTCCTAGAGTTGGCAAACACGCGCATACAGGGCGGAGCCACCATGCGGCTCAGGGGCCCTGGCCCCCCCCCAACCTTTTCATTTTAGTACCTATATTTTTACTATTTAGTATTTTGGCTGCCCTCATAATTTTGTTGGATAAAAATTATTCCATGAATTTTAGTAAGTTAAATTGGAGATTTTGTGGGTCTTATTTTACCTTATTATCATCTTAAAATTATATTTTCTATTCATCAAAAGATGGGTTGCTCATTGTTATTTGATAATATATTGAAAAGAAAATTATAAAAAAGGATAAATTAAATTGTAGATAGTTTTAGTGATATGCAAAAAGACTCTAAGCAAGTTAAAGGATTTAATGATGTATTTTGTAAAAATTTACTAATGAAAATTAATATATTCTTTTGATACAAATATAATATATATTAACTTTATTATCTTGTATATATACACAAATGTCATCTTTTGTTTTTTACCCTTGGCTAGAGGAGTCAATTTCTGACACGACGCGATAACCCAACACGAACTTAATACGAATTTAATATTTTTTAATATTAATGTATTTTTATTTGTAATTTTAATTTTTTCTCCAATTTTTTTTTCGTGTCAACTTTATATTATATAGTTTTTTCGTGTCGTGTCGGGTTATCCGTGTCATAAACGGGTCATGTTCGTGTCGTGTATCTTGACACAAATAATTAAATGGGTCGTGTTCGGGTTCGTGTCAGACCTATAATATCTGTGTCAGAACACGACTCGCGAACACAAAGCACGACAAAATTGACACCCCTACTCTTGGCCCCCCCTTACCCGTTGTCCTGGCTCCGCCCCTGCGCGCATAGGCCATAGCCTTTTAGGAGCATATAAATATAAAACACACTCTTTTATATCATACATTTAGCCATATTATTTAACTATAAGTAAAAAAAAATGAGGTTTAAGGTATCCACAAAATATCCAAATAAGTTTCAAAATTATAGAAAATCCCTTGAGGAATTGATTCCGTCTTACATGTAAAGAATAACTGTAATATTTCTATAAATGTAAGGGAATGCTTGACATATTTTTGCTCATGAAGGGGTAAAATTTACTCGGAATCACACTTAATTTTGAAACTTCTCTGTTTTTTTTTTTTTTGTAAATACCCCAAAGATCAAGAGGGTGTTTTGTAATTTTCTGTATTATTTATTCAATTTTAGAAAATTATAATTTCATTGAGCACCAAATTTTGATTCAAATGATTATATAAATATCAATCATTTTTTAATAAGTCGGGAGTACTGGTTGGAAGACACAGTATAAATTTCAAAGAAACTGAAAGATACTGGGTTCGAACCCGGTCAACACCCTTACACGATATTACTTGAGCTACAAACTCGTGGTATATACATATCAATGGTTAGCAATTACCAATAAAAACCATCAACATTCATCAAATTAACAATCGAAGCAGATATTTTCATCAGAAAATCAGCTCTATATTACCAACCTACTCACTAAATAATTTCAACAAAATTAATTTTAATAGGAACTCTTAAGAAAATGATTAAATGAAAAAACACCAATACTTACGCAGTCCGCCGGAGGGTGGGGGTGGTGGCCCAACCTTGATCGGCTTGGCTTCGGCGAGCACGGCTTGAACGAACGACCCTGAGGCAATCCCTACAGCAACAAGCCCCAGCATGGCTCGGCGGCTTGTCTCAGTCTCAGCTGGGCTCTGCTGCTGGGCTCGAACGCTGAAAGCTGGTCTGTCCAACGGAATTCTGCTGGTGTTAGCGGTTGTCAAGCCGCTGAGCTGGAGGCTGCCTTTCAGGACGGCTTGAGAAGAGCCACGGAATCCAGTCATTGAAGCCATAGCTTGAGCCATCTGTTTTCGGAGGCTTTTTCTGTTTTATTTTTATTTTTCTGGATTTCAGAATTTATCAGATAGATGGTGAATGTGTGTTGTTGGGATATAAGGTAATGTTACTCAGTTTTTGTGATGTATAAAACGCCTTATCTAACTTTGGATATGCTCCCAGCCAATAAATGTTTGAGCTCTTGACAGGTAGGATTATGTTTAATTTCGGCCAGTAGAATTCTGACACATGGATCATGGAGATTTTTATCAACCCTTCCAAGAAGTGAGTTCATAGGTTATGGAACTTATGGTTAGGGGTGCGAACCATAACAAGTGATTTTGGGTCTTGAGACAACCATATTTAATCCATCGTATCAAATGATTGTAAGGTTTTGAAATTTGAAATCGAAATTAGTTGGAAGTACTTGGATTTGAGGGGATATATTTACAATGACTATATCTTAGATGATTTGTTTTTTTCTTTTTAATACAATGAAGGACAATAGGGAAGGGGAAAGCACTTGTCGTATGAGATCGAATCGGTCAATCGATCTAACAATCTGATGTCTCTACTACTTTGAAAGACAAGATTGATTTTCATCTAAAGATGGATTCAAAATCCCACAAAATAACTCGAAAAATAGCTCAAAAAATGAACCCAATGATTTGAAATCAATTGTATCCAAACAAGCTTAGTGCAAGGGTGTAGGCAATGGAGGGCCAACCTGGTTACCTCGGCCACGAGTCTCCTATTTTTTTCATTTAATTTAATTAATAAATAAAAAATAAAAAATAATTTAAGCTTTTTTTATATGGTTTTTATTATTTTTCATCCGGCCCGTACCATTTTCACATGCCGACCCACCCTACTTTAGTGGACTTGACTATGATATTGGCTTAGTGGGTTTGCTAATATGAATAGATTTGAAATCCTTAACCTTTTTTTTTGAGTCAGAATGAATTTCATTCATTATACAGAAGAAACTTACAACTGCTTACAACAATAGATGTACAACAATTGCAAGCCTCACTACAAAAAAAAACAAAGGGAAATTCCAACAAAAAAAAATATGTTGGTATTTGGCCAATTTCCATTGGAATTATTGATTCAACATAAATTCCAATGGAAAAGACCATCGATTGTATAATGGCCATTGGAATAGCAAAATTCGATGGAAATTCCTATGGAAAAAAATATTCCAACAACGATCTAAATGGTTTTGCTTATCGTTGGACTTTCTTTGAATTTTCCAACGATATCTTTGAAATTGGAATTTCCATTGGAATTTGAAAATTCCAACGATTTTATTCCGTTGGAAATTATTTCGTTGGAATTTGATTGTTTTCTTGTAGTGCCTACGGATTATGACTATCTGATCTGAACACAAAATTTTAAACCGCAAAAGAACTAACTAATCCATAGATTTAGAAATTCGCAACTAAGCTTTGGACAAGATACATACCAAAAACTTGATCTCGTTCCCGTCTCTTAAAGAGGTAATGATACATCCCAATCTTCCAAAGAAATCCATAAAGAGACAAATTTATAAACTTAAAAAGAAAAGCCACTTGTTGGGACAAACAAACTATCTGTTGGGGACATGTAAAAAAAAACCATTACAGAAAAAACAAAAGATCAAAGGGGAAAAGATCGGCCTCTCCCTCCCTCAGATCCACACCACAGTCCATCCCCGCCAAAAACCACCTCCAAAACCGCCACCACCGCTCTCACCATCTCCAAACCCGCAATCCAAGTTTGGAAGAAACCATACCTGCAAGAGAAGAAGCATCCATCGAAAAGAAGGAACTAGTGAACGGAGACCATGAGATTTCTGGTCTCCAACCATGGTAGAGGAGAGGCAAGGCTGGGAGAAAGACAAGGCGAGAGAGAGAGAGAGAGAGAGAGAGAGAGAGAGAGAGAGAGAGAGAGAGAGAGAGAGAGAGAGATCTGGCGATGATGTCTGGGGATTAGGGTTTTTTTAGGCAGAGAATTTTTCATAGTATGAGTTATACATTTGAAATCCTTAACTCCACATCTTTCAATCCTACCAATTTGATTTACTTTACAATTTACAATAAGCATAAGTTGAAACTTAATGATAAAAGTTCAACGGGGACTTAAAAACATGCCTAAAAAATATAAATTATTATAATAGCGTAATGCGTCAAACGTAACACACAAGGCAAAATTATTTTTTTAGTCCTCTAAGTGGACACACTTGGAGATTTGGTCCTATTTTTTTTTGCAATTTTGAATTCAAAGTGGAAAATTTTCGGATTTTTGGTCCTGTGACCTACTATAGGAGGTAAATTTAACTTTGTTGGTGACTTGGCATTTTGTTTTAATTAAAAATTAATTTTAAAGAAAAATCTTTGAGTGGCATCCTAGGTGATATATATTTAGGGAAAAAAATTAATAAGTCCAATTTGGCATTTTGATTCCTATTATTTCTTTATAAAAAATAAATATAAAAATTTTCCAAAAACAAAAGTTATGTAAAAACAGTTAAATTATTATCTTAAATAAAAATATTCAAAATTCAAGAATATGATTTTAATTCTTCGTTTTTTTTATAAATAATGCTTAATTTCAAAAAATAGAAATAAATTATATATATAGCTTAATTATAAATAAAACATAAATCTTTTACAATATTAATAATTTAAAAAATATTGGTTGTGTCAAAATATATTTTTTCTCATTTTCATTTTCACCCTCTTCTCATCTTCTCCATTTTTCATTTGTCCGCTCGTCCCGTCACCACTTACGTCTCATTCTTCTCGTTTTTCCTTTCTTCTTCTTCATTTCTTCCCCACTCTTTACCCACCAAATCCCGTCGCTCGGCCACCACCCACAACTGCAGACCATGCTTCAACTTTTTTCAAAGCAAATGTGGAGTGGCTATGGCCATATGAAGTTTGAGAAGGTGATGTTGACGGAGGTGAGATTGGGGCGGTTAAACAGAGAATAAAAGTGATTACAATAATTTAGGAAGAATAAATAAGAAAAAGGAAAGAATAAAAAAGAAAGTAGGGTTTTTACAATAAAAGATAGTGTCTTATTGTCTTTTACAATTTTTTTTTTTGAATTGAAGTAAGAATAAACTGTAAAATAATTTGGTACTTTAAATCTTATTCTTTCTGTTTTATATAAAATTGCAAAGTTTGTTATTTTAAAAATAATCTTGAATTATATTTTAATAATCAATTAAATACATAGTTATTTTAGAATTTATACATTTAATAATTATAAAAAAATATATTCAAATGTTAAAATTTATTAACATTTGTATTTTATAATTTTACTATAATTATTCGAAACATATATTAGATTTGTATATAAGTTTATCAAACACATTTGTAATCTAATATAAAGGATCTCAAAATACCGATAAAAAAATAATATAAAGGATCAAAATGCAAAGTTGGATTGTTTTTCTTTTTATTTCCCTAATGGAGTATCACATAGGATGCCACTCAAAGCATTTTTCTTTAAAATTAATTTTTAATTAAAACAAAATGCCAAGTCACCAACAAGTTAAATTTACCTCCTATATAGTAGGTCACGGACCAAAAATCCGAAATTTTTCCACTTAAAGGATCAATTCAAAATTGCAAAAAAATAGGACCAAATTTCCAAGTGTGTCCACTTAGAGGACTAAAAAACAATTTTGCCTAACACACAATATGTGTAATATCATAATATGTGTATTGAGTGATGGTGCAAAACAAAATTATTAGCACCGACATTATTTTATATAGTCTAAGCCAATTCTTTTATTATTGCTATAATTTTGGTGCAAGACATTCAAAGTTGCCAACAATAACATTTGCCTTGTAGCCACAAATACATCATCGACCAACGACACTCGCCTATTACTTTTCGATCTGGATAAAGTTCCCAACAATTTTTATCGCACCATAACTCTTTGTGTTCATCGTTATGGCCAGTTTCACAGTTCCCCGGGGACATAGGTAACTTGTATTTTCCTGTTGAATACATTGAAAGTTTTGTAGCAATTACTTAACTAATAATAGAAAAAGAGACAATTACAAAAACTACCCTGAAATTTAGCCTAATTACAAAACTCAATTTTCTTTTAAAATTACAAATACCCGATAATATTTGTTTATATTTTACAAATTGTACTTCACGTCTTTGTTAGGTAAATACAAACATTAAGGAGTATTTATATATTGAAAGATAAATAGAGCGTTTTGTAATCAGACTGAACCTCATGGGTAGTTTTTGTGTTAACCCAAATAAAAAAAATATTTGATACATACCTGGGTTTTTTAACCGCATATTTATCAAAAATTTATTAATTGCTTCGTCATACTCCTTGGGGTCAAGCTCTTGAGTTGCTGCTACTACAAATGAGATAAGAGCAATGAGAATAAAAACCTTTAATTTGGAGAAATTCATTTGTATACTTGTTTCTTATGTTCTTGTTTCCAATTTCTCCATTTGCAAGTTAATTTACATATCATTTGTTATACACTTATATGTATATTAAACACTTCTTTTCCCACAAAAGATGTGCTAATTAATGGTCTAAGATAATTAATGAGTCATTTAAAGCACACAATAATGCGTTACACGTTACTTTTGGAGAATTTGGAAGGATATATTACTAATTTATGAAAACGCCAAACGTTGATATATTAGTTTTTATTAGAGTTGTGCAGCCGGAAAAGTCCGCCAGTTGGCGGCGAAGGATATTATGGCGGCCAGCTGCAAATTTGGTGGCCAACCCAATCCATCACGGATCTGCGGGCCTCTAAACATCTAACCCGCCTCCTATCTTAGGCGGGGTGGGGTCTTATGTTTTTGACTCTAGTTTTCATGAATGGGCTAATGGACACGTCAATTTCTTATATATGTTAAACTGGTGAGAGTTGCAGGAAACCAGATTTGGATTGATGGATTTAATGCTATGAATTTCAAGTAATAATAAATCTATTAGGCTTGACTGGATGATATCATTTTACAAATGAATTTCAAATCCATAATAACAAATATATTAAGTTTGATTGGATTATATCATTTTACAATGAATTTTAAATCCTTAGTCCTATTTTGAGTTATTTTTGAGTCATTGTGATGAATTTCAAACTCATCTAATTTGGAGTCATTTAAAATCACTCTCACAAATCTCATCATCAAATTCAAATCCATCAATCCAAAATTCAAAATGGAGCCTAAGTTTGTTTAGACAGAAAATTGACAATAGTTGACCATATGACTTCTTGCAAGGGATAATAAAATAACATAGAAATAGTAGATGTTGAGAGGGTGTAATTCACTTAAAAACATAATTTTAAAAAGACTTATCTTGTATACGGATGACAAAACCGGGACTTAAGACATAGGCGGGATTGGACAATGTATAAATATGATTAGATATGGCCTAATCCAAAAAAAAAAAAAACACGTACACAAAGCAACGGGAGCCTAGCTCCTAGGTGAGTCTAGACAAGGAATTTTAGAACATTACATAAATGATAAAACTCCAATTATTTTATTAAACATTTTCCTGAATGGAATTCTAGAGTGTGTGATCAGACATACCAACGAAGCACAAGCCAGAAGCCCATTATTTGTTGGGTCAAGGGCAGATGAACCAGCCCATTTGATGGAGTTCTTTTGACCCAATACCATGCGGTTTTGGTGGTCGTTGAAAGCAAAAATCAATGACTATAGACCAAAAGCTATGTGAATTTTTTTCGATTAGTCATACCTATAACCGTCCGCCTAAATATTTTTGACCCTTTTTGTCCGATATCGTTATTCTTTTTCGATTAGCCACTAAACTCCGCCTATATCCCGCCTAACCTCGTTTAGATTCTTTGCGCTGCCTGCAGCTTTTTAGAACATTGCTCATAACCTTTCTAATCTTACTAGAATGTAAATGTAATTTAGAGATTGATAGACTAATTAATAGCTTATCTGCATTATGATTTTCAGAAAGTTGGGGTTCGTTTTCACTTTTCAATAGAATCTCTAATAATGCATAAACATTTACGGATGATAGAATTAGAGATTTAGAGGATCTTTACTCGTTCGTGCGGAGAATTTAAATTTGTGTTTCAACTTTGAACTATTTAAGTATGATATGCCCAAACACGAGATTATTATTTTGCGTGTTCTAAAAATCATTAGACGCTTTTACGTCGACGGTAGAGGCCTAGCGTCTCTGGCAGAGTCTGGACAAACTAGGCGGGACATGAGCGGATTAGGCGATCTAATTGGAAAAATACCGTAGGCGGACAAGGAGCCCCTAAAGACCTGGCGGGGTCTAATCGGAGCTAGGCGGAATCTTTTTAATAAGCTATTTTGTAAAGAATTACCTAAATGGCAGTATTTTGCCGCGTTGATTTACGCCCGTTGATGAGCAACACGAGACGAGATCGAGGCACGTGGAGCGTCTCTTTCCGTACATAGTGTACAAACTATAAATAGTCCGTAGATATTCACAAAAAGTAAACTTTGACTATTTTTGCGGTTCATTGCTCTCTTCGTTGTTGTCTGATCTCTTACTATATGGATTGACTTAAGCATTTTAGGCTTCTTGCCACTCCAAAAGTCTAACGATTTGTCTTTTCGGTCATCACTCATCAAAGTACCCCAAGTAAGTCCACCGGATCTGAATGTAAGTTCTGTGGCTTTTGACAAAATTAAATTAGTATGAAATTTTAACTTTTATAATCTCTTGCATTCGTCTCTACAGTACACCTAATCTGTCTGTTGTATTATTGCTTAATCTTATCATGAAGCTAGGTGCTTCTCATTTTGTGTGGTTTCAATTCAAGGCAATAAGGTGCATGTGGAATATGCTTCGGCCTTTTCTCATTCTAATGCTCAAAGGGTTTTGGAATATAGGCTCCTCAAGCCCTGACGAGCCAATTGATATTTTCCATTTGATCAGAAAAGAGGCCTTCACAAATTCCCAAAAGACAAAACGGGTCGAATTCTTACTATGGCAAACACGATTAATATTTGAAATGGGCTTTGAGTAATTTAATAGAGATTGGCACAGTAAATCTGGACTTCCAGTCTAGCTTTTTACTTTAATTTTTTCCCTTAATCGGCTAGTAAATTAATTTTATTTTGTTTGTCTGATCCGACCCCAACAACCCACTCATAGATGTGTTTATTATCACGTGTTTTGTGGTTATATTTGGCCTAGCAGGTTGCTTCGGACTAGCTGCCGTTATTGAATTATAATGATGTTTTAGATTTAAACATGAAAATTAAAACTAATCTTTTTAAAGTACATGTGATTCTCCAACATTAAATATTATGCAAAAATTGTACAAAATATATTCTATATTTAAATAGAATTTCGATTCAAACCCAAAATAAATCTATAATTTTGTATATTTTAAGATACGAAAAGACGGTCTCACGTAACAGCTTCATACGTAGTGGGGCGCCAACTGGTGGTGAACACACTCCTAAGTCCATTTTCGGGATGGTCGCCCGCCCGCCACGAATTTTTTTCTGTTTTCCACTCCTTTTTCCAGTTTCCCATTATCTTCCAACAAACAATCATCGAACTTGTTCACTTTTCTTTTCCCTCTCTCCATATATAACCCTTTTTCTTATCTCAGCCACCGGTTCCGGTTGAGCTAAATGGCGTCGCCTCCGGAGAACTCCTCAAATTGGGCCTTTGATTATGGGCTGCTCGAAGACCTGCCTCCTCTCGACCCTTGTTTCCAGTGGGCCAACCCCAAATTGCTTCTGTCAGGTGCCATTCCTCTCTCCTTGATCTTTGTTTAACTCTCTGCTGTGTTAGTATTAGTTATTGATTGTTGAAGACCTAATGTATAGTTAGATAGCGATACATTTTGTGGCATTTGAATTTCAGAATTTTAAATTCACCAGTTGAGATGGGCATTAGTAGCAAGTGTGAAGGAATTTGGATTGATACATTGGTTTTTATGCAGTGAGATGAAATTGAATTATTAGGTTTTAAATATGTTTCTGCTCTATTAAGCAATCAAGAGTGGGTAATTGATATTTATCATTGAATTGGTAAATACAATCAAAAGGGGGATTTAATTGAAATTTGGGAAACCAAGGGGGGTCATTTCTTGATATGATGCTATCTTATAGTTTTGTTGGCTATTGGACAGTCTGGTACAAGGCTATACCAGGCATGACTTGATTATATGCAAATCTGGTGTTTTCTTTGACTTATTTCAGTGTGGAATTTGAAGATTCGTATGAAAGTCCAGATTGTATGAAGAAGCATGGCTCTAGAAAGAGGTATGTCTCACATGTTTTGCATTTATTAGTCATTTTTCGAGTTACGTTCTGTTTTGATCAAATAGTATTATCGACTAGTGTGAATGTTGAAGGAATATATTGATCTGATTTTAGCATTAATGTAAAGCTCATGTATATAGTTAATGGAACAAAGATTGAATTGTTTGAGAGTAGTTATTTCATTCTTGGTATCTCACATATCATTGTACTATAAGTTTCCAGTCTGAAAACTGCACGCATTTTTGTGATAGGTTGAGGTCGGGAGCGTGTAATG
Source organism: Rehmannia glutinosa (assembly GCA_016081115.2). NCBI lineage: Eukaryota > Viridiplantae > Streptophyta > Magnoliopsida > Lamiales > Orobanchaceae > Rehmannia > Rehmannia glutinosa. The sequence continues at coordinate 659,053 of JABTTQ020001223.1, read as the reverse complement.
CATCTGATTCCAAAGCTTACAAGGAGAAATTGCGTAGGGATAAGCTAAATGACAGGCAAGTTCTTTTTTCTTGTTTATTTGTAATATGTTCTTCTTTGCTGTTATTGTCAATCAATTTTGACTTTTGATTCAATCTCAAGATTCCAAGAACTGAGTTCTTTACTAGAACCTGGACGCCCGCCCAAGATGGACAAATCTGTTATATTGAGCGATGCAGTTCGCATGGTGATTCAACTAAGAGAAGAAGCACAGAAATTAAAAGAATCGTACGATAATTTACAGGGGAAGGTCAATGAACTGAAGGTGTGCTACTTCTCTCATTTTGATAATTACAAAAACTACCCCTGAAGTTTAGCCTAATTACAAAAAAACTCCCGTTATCTTTCAAAATTACAAATACTCCGATGCATTAAGGTGTTACAAACACACTTGAGGTTTTCTATTTAGCTAGCAAATAGCCCCGTCCGGAGGGTGCAGTTTCTAACATATAAACAAATGTCAAGGAGGTATGTAAGTTTTTGAAAGATCACTGGGATTTTTCGTAATTAGTCTAAACGTTGAGGTAGTATTTGTGATTATCCATAGTTTTCATCTGTATGTCCATTCTATCTTTGGTTGCTTATGATTCTAAATTTTAGACAGAGAAGAACGAACTTGAGATGAGAAACTGGTGTTAAAAGCGAGAAAGATAAACTCGAGCAGCAAGTGAAAGACTTGAGCACTCGACCAGGAATTTTCCATCATCTGCCTCCAATTCCTTCACATTTTGCAGCTCCACCGCAGGTTGTTGGCAGCAAGCTAGTTCCTGTTATGGGATTCTCTGGAATTCCTATGTGGCAATTGATGCCACGTACGGCTGTTGATACGTCAGAGGATCACACTCTCCGTCCTCCAGTTGCTTGAATTTTTGGAGCTTCTAACCTGATGAAGATGAACTGTTTATGTTCATTGTCAACAAACTTGACCTTGTTCACATTTTTTTACTCACTTACTGAGGTCTCTGCGCTAATGAAAATAGTTAATTCGTATATTTTGGTTATAAATGAATTTCCATATTGGAGACAATTTTCACAATGTGCTGCGTTTTTTCTCCTTTAAGGTTTCAATGAGGATATTTTGCGTTTTACTAAAATGGATGCACTGTGAGATTGAACTTTAGATCTACTTTAGCGTGAATATTTGCTTGTTATCAATGGCAAAAGCACACCTGGGCGTGGCCTTGTGCGGTAGGATTGAAGAATCCGTTAAAAATTCTTGGTTTATTTTTCCGTAGGACAACAAATTTGTAACAGATTGAACCATATAGGTTTTGGTTAGTCATAAAAAAACCTGAGATGTTTGAAATTACAATGAAACCTGAGATTTGATTTTGTGTTAAAAATAATGGGGTAATTGCATTATCTTTACAAACGTAAGTGGATGTAAGGGGATGTTTTAGTTTTTTTAGTTTATGAAGGTGGGTAAAATATAATACAAAATCAAACCATAAGGGTTTTTTGTAATTTTCAAAAATCGGTGATTTTTTTTTTTTTTCTGTTTTTGGTAATTAACGCAAAGTGTGGTTTTTGTAATTATCCCTATTTTTAATTTCGACTCCCTCATGTTTTAGATTTTGAGCATAGCATTCAAGACACATTTACTCTAGTTTCCTCTTCTGCTAATCAACTTGAAGTACAATAGATTGACAAGAAGTAATGTTGTCTCCAAAATACACCCAATAAAGGAGTGATTTAGCAAGGTTTCTTGAAACCCATGCTCTTCCCACTTGTGTAATCCCTCCAGACATCCGCAGCTCCGAAACTAGTCATCAAAACAGTACTCAAAGCCATCACTGTACCAACTGAGAACACTATGAGAGATGCCCTCCCGTGTTTCATTATTGCACGTTGAACTAATGTCAAACCGACTAATGAAGCAACGAAACAAATGGCCGCAAAGGTTAGGGCTCCATAGATGTGTTCCATGCCCAACAATAAGTATTGAATTGCAGACATGGTTGACGAGAATAATACCATGAAGGAACATGTTGCTGCTGTCACCTAAGTACCATGAGACAAATATGATTGGAATCATCATTCATGAGCTAATGGATATGGATTTACTTATAGGGTTAATTACAAAAATACCCTTGATGTTTCATCAAATTACAAAAGAAACTAGCTATCTTTCAAAATTACAAATATATACCTCGTTGACATTTGTTTCTATTTACAAATTGCACCCTCAACCGGGGGTATTTGTTAAGTAAATAGAAACCTCTATTTGTAATTTTGAAAGATAGCTGAAATTTTTTGTAATTAGGCTAAACCCGAGGGTTAGTTTTTGTAATTTATGTATGCTGAAAGTAAGTAGTCAAAGTATTTTCTTAGCATGTTGAAGTTGAACTTACTTCGGGTTCTATTCCTATTTGGAGAAGAAGTGGACTTATAAGCATACCACCTCCGATTCCGAAAACTCCTCCTAGAATCCCGGCTAATAGTGCCATTATGGGGAAAACCAGAGAATGGATTCTGGTGTTATCTCCATTTCCCTTATATCAAGAAAAGAGCCTTAGTATTTTAATAAGAAAGATAAAAGCACTTTACTGCACCAAATTTGAAGATTTAAAGAATAAATGTCTGTTGAGCACCTGTTGAATTGCAGCAGTATTCTTAGGACTCTTTCTACTATGCAAGATCCATGTGGTGAATATAATTGCAAGAGGAATTTGAATTGATGAGATTATCCAGTATCCCGCTCCACAAGTCTCTATATGGATAATGCCCTACAAATATTTAAAACTTATTGGTATAGTAAATGTAAACAAGTTTTACAGTAAGATGGTTGCACAACAGCCATGAAATCTGCACTAATCTTTAAGAAATGTCTTATGAAACACTAATTGACATGTTTAAGAATTTGAGGAAAAATGGCCATCCTATTTGTTAGGGATAATTATAAAAACCTCCCTCAGGTTCGGATAATTACAAAAGAACCTGAAGGTTTTCAAAATTACGAAAAAAACCTCGAGGTTGACTGCCTTACATTTTCCCCATTCATAAACAAAATACATTTCAAAACACCCTATGATAGTTATAGAAATATTACAATTACCCCTTAAATTTTAGATAAAAGCAAACTTGAGGGGTTTTTGTAATTTCAAACATCTTTGGATTTTTTGTAATTAGTCCAAACCTCAGGGGTTTATTGTAATTATCCCTATTTATTATGGCTTCTTTTTAAATTGGTCCCTTGTTTTTTTTTCTTTATTTAGACACACTATATATCCACATGTCTCTTTAAGTGATGTGTATGCTTATACATGATATGTACACATTGCTGTCTTTATTCGTTTGTTTTTTCAGCTTTCCATAAAAGTAACCATACAACATGTCAAGATGGTCCCAAGATTCTGCGGGCCTGATTCTTGAGAGCAACCCCTGAGGGCTCAGTTCAGTACCCATTTTCTGCAAAAATAAATATGCAAATACAAAATTCTTGTATCATTTATACCGATGACCGATTGATTTAATCCTTTAAATCTATTCGTATAACCATCCAGAAATTTCGGTTATTTCTTGCATTTTCCCACCAAATTAATATGTCCATAAGCTACTAATATTTCATAAAAATTGCTGGGCCAAATCTTATGAAAGTGATAAATCTGAGTCTTTAATATCTTGATCTTGATTTATTTTAGTTATTATATATATATATATACTAGGCAGTCAAAAGCACAACACAACATAATCACATTAAAGTCTCCATAAATTGGTCTAAGTTCAGGCTCCAAAAGATTATGGATAAATTAGATTATAAATTCATATAAAACTTGAACAAAAAATCAAAATTGATATAGGGGAACAACAAGATATAAAAATCAAAATGGTACAATCACATATAGGTGGGGGCAGTCAAGAGCACAACATAATCACATCAAAATCTCCATATAAATTGGTCTAACAAAATTAAGGTTAAGTTAGATTATATATGCATATATTGTTGAGATGTCACTTGTGAGTTGCCTCACGTTGATTAATTAAGGGAGATAGTCATTTTATAAAGCCAAGTAGCCTTCTCCCATAACCAATTTGGTTTTATGATGGAACCTCACTTGGTGACGGGGCAGGTTCTTCCTATATTTGGACGCTTACGCGTGGGGCCGCACTGCAGTCCCCTAATTTAACATATATGACTTGTGTTAAAAATTAATATCGGAACAGAGTAAACATAAAAATTGAATAGATTTAATAGAAGATAAGATATTAAAGTAGTCTTACTTGTCCATAGCGATTTCCACGAAGAAGATACAAGACAAAGAAGGAAAACCAGATGACGACCAGCATACCAAGCTTCAGCCACGGAATCCCCAATTTGCCCTCAGCCATTTCCCCCCTCAACAGGGGCGTTTTAGTACTTTCACCACAAGCCTCCCCATTCTCCAATTTTAGGCACCCATTTCTCCTCATCATCCCTTCCGATTCCAATTTCCAAAACAAAACCCCTGATTTGCAGGTTTTAAATGTGCACAAACCGAGAAAAATCGCGAAAAAAATCGAGATCAACCACTCAGGAAACACCAAATTGAAAATCACTCCACAGCTCACGCCCAACAGCATGCATGGCTCCGATAACAGAGCGATGTCGAAATCAATCAGCGGCTTAGCGCCGCGTTTGGCGAAAAATTGGCAGGCGACATTAGCGATTGAGCCTCCGGTGACCATGAAAGCGGAATAGCTTGACGCGATTTTGAGGTCTAACCCGGCGACGATAGTGAGGATGGGTATGAATAAGCCGCCGCCGCCGATTCCGCCGGCGCTGGAAATCGCGGCGGCGATGAAGGTTAGAATCCCGGAAATCGCGAATCGGAGGTTTGGGTTTAGGTTTTTGGATAGGAATTGGGGAGGAGTGCTCCATGGATGAGTTGTATTGAGAGGTTGGGGAAAATTGGGCGGGGATGGTGGATTTGCATGGGTAACATCGATGGTGGTGGAGAAGATGAAAAGGAGGAGATATTTCAGGAATTTATTATGCTTCATATTTTTTGCAGTTGAGTTTGGTACTGAGAGTGAGAAGTTGTATGTTAATGTTAGTGGTAACTGATAAAGGCTTGGAAATTGGATTCAGAGGGGAAAGGGAAGTGTTGCATGGCAGGTTCTGACAAAAAATAATATTAAAAAATGAAAAAAAAACAAGAAAGAACGAAAAGAAAATAAAAGGAAATAAAATAAAAGAAAAAAGTCGGCAAGTTTTTTTCATTTTGGTGACGCGTCCTTACATTTCCTATGTCATTCTTTCTTTTATTAATACTTCGACAAATTTATTGGTGAATTTATAAACTTTTAGAATAATCTAACCTAACTTTCGTAGTCTATAATTGGAGTGTTTGCAAAAATTTCTGTTTTTAGAAGAAATAATTTATTATAGCAGAAGTAGAAATAGTTGAGAATCATAAGTTGGTAATGTTCGAAAATAGAATTAAAAGTTGAGAATGAGAAGTTGAGAGTGTTTGCACATACCAATTTCTGCTTCTAATTCTGCTTCATTTAATCAGAATCTAAAAGCAGGGAGTTTGGTGTTTAAAAAACTGAAAAACACTTATTTTTAGTGTTTGCAAACACTCCCAATGTTTCAAAGTCATGTTTGCCATCTCAAACTCAATTTAAGCTAAGATTTTATAGCACAACAAATACAATCAACTATATATGTCCATAACCCCTCAAAAAAAAAAAAAAACTATATATGTCCATATATGGATTTAGATATATTGTCCGGTATGTTCATTTTTAATTGTGGGTAAAACTTAAAAAGGATGCTCATTCGACCCGAACATACTCAGTTCACAGCACCATGACTTATGATTTCAATGATTTGATACCTTATAGAAATAAACAAACACATAATAAATATAGCTGGGCTTGTTGGGATGACCTCTAACAATAACGTTCCCATATATGAGTAAAAACTTGAGAAATGAGACCGAGGCAACATATCAAATAACTGACAATTATGTTTAAGGGTGGTCTTTTTTTTTACCCTATTTGGACAATAAAACAACTTTCTACCCATTTTTATGAAAAAACTTATTTTTTACTCATAAAGACAAAAATACCCTTACTAAAGTAGCACGATCGTGTTGTCCACCCCATAGTGATGCACGATCGTACTCACATGGTGACAGGATCGTGCCCCATTGTGCTGCACGATTGTGCCCCATAGTGTTATCATGCCCCATAGTGTGCTGCCCATATTGTTGCACGATCGTGCATGCTCACGTTTATGGTGGCACGATCGTGTCATGTTGAACATTCCAGTTTTTTTTCTCCTTTTGAAAATAAGCGAATTTCCCGCATTATAGATAAATATTTGAAGCAAGAAATACAGTAGTTTGATTTAAGTGACTTAAACTTATTTCCAATCGTGTCTTGAATTTTCAAAATCGAAAACATAAAAAAAAAAAGATTGTTATCTTTGGAAAGAAGAAGAAAAGAGGAAAGAAAAATTATTTTTTAAAACCAAGAAAGAGAGAGAATAAGAACATTTATGACCTTTCATTAGGGTAAAAAAATAGTTTTTATGAAAGGTGTGTAAAAAAAAGTATTTTTCTTTCCCAAAAAAAGTAAAAATGGCTATTTTCTCTTATATTTAATGTGTATCTTAAATGTTATTATGGATGGCGGACGTAAGAATTGAGACTTATTTGGTTGGGGCGAAACTTTTTTTTTTTTTTGAGTGAACGAAACTTATTTTTAAATACAAATGCAAGATTTGTTTTTGGATTTTTTTGGGGAATGTGTTTTCCCACTTATACATAAATATAGTCAAATAGACTTGGGCCTATGTATAATGCGCATTATATGCGTGTGAAAGCCAAAAATTTTGTTTAGGAGCCCAACCATCTGCTCGAAAAATCTCGCTTCGCTTCGATTAATCTCCACTTAAGTGCATTTGTCCACCTACGTTTTTCTTCCAGCTTAGACCCCTGCCTAACCCCGCCGAGCTCCACTTAGGCTCTGTAGACCCCGTCCGCCTAGCGCTTTTTAGAACAATGGACCTAACTAACATTAAAGAATAAAAAAAAATACAAGTCTAAAAATAAAATTATAAATAAGTACCAATTTTGATAAAATCATTATATTAAATCAATTATATCTTAATATTAAAAATAAATAATGAATACAATTATATTAATATATCATAACATTTGATCTATTCTTCATATTTTGAAATAGTTGCATAATAACTTTATTGTCAATATTTCAAAAATATATTTTTCAATGTGTGTTAGTAAACGATCATTCAATAACTCATTTTCAATAATGAATTCTTTAATGAGAATTTGATAATGAACCATAAATCATCCCAAAAGAGAGAAATAGAAACACAAAAGAATAATGCAAAAATTCGAGTTAAAGTTTATGGTAGAGTATAGGGATGGCAAAATCCCATGGGGAACCATCCCGTTGGTACCCGAATAATATGGGATGGGAATCCCCGATTAATTAGGGGATGGGAGCGGGATGGTGATTCCCGCTTTTCGAAAATCGGGGATGGGACGGGGGATGGTATTTATATCCCCCGTCCCCATCCCCGTCCCCCCGCCCCCGCCCGATTAGATGAAACGGGGATTCCCGTCCCCCGTCCCCGTTCACCGAAATATATATATATATATATATATATATTATATTTATATATATTATTAATAGTCTACTAAAAATAGTTGTTAGTGAGAAGGATTTATGTTTATATATTTTTATTTTATTAAATTGTAAATTAAACCCTAAAAATGATGTGTTTTATATTGTAATGATTTTTAATTTTTAAAATTACAAGACTTTGTATTTTAAAAATTGTTGTATTTAATCAATTTGTTAAAGTATTTTATATTATGGAGTTATTATAAGATTAGCTAGTGATTCATGATATTTCATCTATTTTAATTATTAACTTTTTTATGTAAAAAAATATTTTTTTTATTAATAAATACAAAACGGGGACCCCGATTCCCATGGGGACCCGTTCCCGAATGGGGATTCCCCATCCCCGTGCTGGATGCCCAAAACGGGGAATGGTATGGGGATGGTATTTGAAATGGGATTCTCGGGACGGGGATGGTATGTCTCATACTGCCCCGCCCCCGCCATTGCCATCCCTAGTAAGAAAGTAAAAAAAATGTTCAAAATTTTGAGAAAGAAAAACATGAACAAGATTCAATTTTTCAAGATTAACAAATGGGAGGAATAAAGAATGAAGGCATTGAAGATTTTTTTCTATTTTTCCTATTTTCTCTATTTAGTTTAAGGTTAAAAATTAAAAATACCAAAATACCCCTATTTATTTTACATAATTTCGTGGGGCTCGAGTGCCCCCTTGGCCCCTTAGTGGCACCGCTTGATTATATGTATAACTCGGATCAAATCAAACAAAATAAAAATAAGCATGTCGTCTTCGAGAACAAATTGCCACTTTATTTTTCAATTGATAATATGTATTTTGCTTTAACCTAACACACCTACATTTGCCTAATCAAATGCTTAATGACTACAATATCATTTCAATTAGTTCGGTATAGGGATGGTAATAGATAGGATTCGGGTAGGATTCTACATCCTCCATCCCCATACCCATTTATTATACTCATACTCATATCCATACCCATACCCATCGGGTATTCTGTTTTCATACCCATCCCCATACCCATCGGATGATCGGGTATTCATACCCTACCCATACCCTCTTACCACTTACAATTGTATTTTTTTCAAATTTAAGTTATTTCTTTTTTTAAAGAGAAATTTGAGTTATTTAAATAAAGATATTGATATTTACTAAATTCCTAAGGAAACAATAAGGAAAAAAGAATACAAATAAGAATTAGCGAACTAAATATTATAAAAATATAGCAAAATATTAAAAAGGATTAAACAAAAGTGTTAGTGGGTTTGTAGATTTTGATTGAGACTTGGGGAAAAAATCCTTTTCTTTAAATATAAATAAATAGAGTTGTATAAATAAAAAAAATATGTATAAAATATTATAAATAAATATATATGTAGATATATTATATATAATATTATTATTTAATCAGTATCGGGTAGGGTATGGGTAGGATGTACCTAGACCCACCTCCATACCCATACCCGAAAATACCCATACCCACGTACTCATTTATTTAATCGGGTACAAAACTACCCTCCATACCCTCTTCCATTAGAGTCGGGTATCGAATCCTCCGTCGGATTCGGAGGAAATTGCCATCCCTAGTTCGGTATATGTATATTTTCTTCTAGAGTAAAAACTATTAGCAGTCTAATAAAACAACGTGAGGATTATAAAATATGAAAGTGCTATCAACTCAAGGTACGGTTAATGCTTTTACCTTTTTTTTTTTTTTTTAAGGAGAAAACAATATATTAAGTAATGGATGAAGTGGTTACATCATTTGCTACAATAAAGCAGCAAGAGACTTGGGAACATTTCCAAACCAGGACAAACTCTCTATCAAAGTCTTGACAATATTGGGCTAAAGAGTGTGCAACCCCATTAGCCTCTCTAAAAATAAATTCAACCCGCTTAGAATTTAGTGCCTCCATAAGAGCAATAATATCGCCCTTGATCATCTCACAATACGAATCAAGTTTTGATGTGTTTTTCACCCATTAATCAATCGTAGACAAATCACCTTCAATAAGAAATTTATCATAGCCATGTCGTCTCATAAAGCAATGCCCAACGAAGTGCTAATGCCTCTGCCAAGGTACTATCTCCATCGAAATGCACTTTCACACTTGCAGCCCATCAACACAAGACTCTATCATTTCGCAACACACAACCATAGCCCGCGCTACCATCCTTATACATCGCAAAGATCGGAGTTGAGCTTGATGAAATCCGTTGGAGGCCTGCGCACCATTTCTCTTTTGCCGTTTAGTCACAAGGGTCTTCTCGAGCAACGCTTGTAATTTCCATGTAGAGGCTAAGTGCTTTTTGAAGAACGGACTTACTACAAAAAGCAACCCGATCAAGTAAAATGAGTTTAAATCTTCCAAATGCACCAAGCAATGAGATCAAGAGTGATATATACTCCCGTGGGCATGAATCCAATTTATTCCGGAAAAATGTTTTAAAAGATGTAGCGACTGGGATGACACATTTATTCTCAAGGGGCTTGCGTACCAAATTCGGATGTCACATTACATTGAAAGAGAGTGTGAGCTATCGATTCCATTTCATCGCCACATAATCCACATGTTATATCCCCTCCACATCCTCGCCTCGCTAAATTCACCTTAGTAGGTAGGGAATCCTTACAGTGCTCTCCATAGAAAGTGTTTAACCTTGGGAGAGTATTCACATGCCACAACTTTTTCCACATAGGATTAATAGTGCTTGACGATGGTCCGAGTAGTGAAACTTCCAAAATAGAGAAACAAAGAAGATGATAAGTCGATTTAACAAGATATACATGCCATACTTGTTGCACCTCCATATAATTTTGTCCTGCATATCGTGGTTCGAAATTGGCATGCTAATTATCGATTTGCATCTTCCGGGGTAAAGGCTTGTCGAATAAGAGGAAGTCCCACTGCCTTGTCACGCACTTTATCGAAATTCACCGAGGCCCCATCCGGGATTGTATCACTAACCATCAATGCTTTGCGGTATTTGCCGACTCAATCCATCTATCTCACGGATATCCGTTCTATTACCATTACCGATTCTCCATGCCATTCCAAATGCAACAAGCTTCCTAGCTTCTAAAATACTACGCCATAAGTAGCTTGGTTGAAAACCAATTTTTGCTTGCAAAAATTCAGAATTAGGATAATATCGAGCTTTTAAAATCTGGCCCGCAATTGAGTTAGGATTCAATATTAACCGCCAAAGATTGCTTTCAATCATTGCTAAATTAAAAGCTCTAAATTCTCTCAAGCCCAAACCACCCCGATCTTTTGAGGTCAGTCATGTTATGCCATGCGACCAAATGACATTTTCTCTGCTTTCCCTTTACTTTACTCCCCAAAAACGTGCTACAAAGACGTTCCATATCTTTACAAATCGATTCGGGCAAGAGAAAGCAACTCATTGTATACGTTGGTATGGCTCAGACATTCCTTTAATAAGGATTTCCTTACCCGCTCTGGACATCAACCTCTCTTTCCACCCTTTCAATTTAGAAGTGACTCGTTCGAGTATAGAGCAAAAAATTTGTTTCTTCGATCTGCCAATCATCGTAGGTAGTCCCAGATATTTTTCATGTTTCACCACACCCGAACTCCAAGTTTTTCCTCAACTTCCTTTTTTGCACGCTTCATCCACATTCCCACTAGAAGAAAGTTCTCGATTTTTCCATATTGATCTTTTGTCCGCAGGAGGCTTCTTCATATGCTTGAATAATCTCTCCGATCTTTATTCCTTCCTCGTATATTAGCTCGAAAAAATAAAATGTCATTATCCGCAAAAAACAAATGAGAGATAGATGGTGCTTGACGAGCCACTTTCACTCCGTGTATGTCACCCCGTGCTTCTGCCTGTCTTAATAAAGAGGAAAAACCTTCTGTACATAAAAGAAATAAGTAAGGCGAAATTGGGTCTCTTTGTCGAAGACCCCTTTGGGGATAAAACTTATTAGTTGGTTTTCCATTAATAAGCAGTGAATATGAAACAGTTGACACACAACGCATTACTAGATTTGACCACTTATTATGAAAACCCATTTTTTCCATCACAGCCCGGAGAAACCCCCACTCTACCCTATCGTAGGCCTTGCTCATATCTAATTTTAGCGCCATAATCCCTCTCCTCCCAGTTTTCTTTTTTTTTTTCATGTGGTGAAAAATCTCAAAGGCCGTTAATGCGTTGTCGCTTATTAGTCTTCCAGGGGACAAAAGCACTTTGAAAAGGAGAGATAATATCAGTGAGAAGAGATTTTAATCTATTAGCCATTCTTTTTGTTATAATACGGAAAATCACATTACAAAGACTAATAGGGCGAAAATCTTTAGTGCATTCCGGTGATTTGACCTTGGGGATTAAAACAACAAAAGTATCATTCAAAGTAGAAGGATCACCACCATGGTTAAGAATATCCAGAGCAGATTTAACCAAAGAAACACGTGTAATATGCCAAAATTTTTGAAAGAAAATTGGGGGCATACCGTCTGGTCCGGAGATTTTGAGGGATGCATTTGGAATAGTGCATTGTGTATCTCCTCTTCAGAGAAAGGGCTGGTAAGCCGCTCATTCATTTCACCTGTGACCCGAGACTCTATCGCGTCTAAAACCCTGTGTAGATTTCTAGTGGAATCTGATGTAAACAGATCAGAGTAATACGACACAAAAATATCTCTTATTTTACCCTCATTATCATGCCACTGCCCATCACTATCCTTTATTTTGTCAATTCGATTTCTTCTTTGGCGTTGGGATGCTTTATGATGGAAGAATGATGTATTTTTGTCTCCTTCTTTAAGCCAAAGAGCTCTTGATCTTTGGAACCACATCGTCTCTTCCATTTTAAGTAAGCGATCGAGATCCCTTTCCATATTTTGACATTCCTGCACATTCAGTTTACTTTGGTCTTTATTCTCTAAACCATCCAATTTCTTGCTGAGTATTTCAATTTTCTTTGAAATCTGCCCAAATTCCTTTTTGTGCCATTGTTGTAGAAGCTCCCCACAATGTTGGGTTCGGTCTTTAAATTCTCCCTGCATAGACACTTCCCAGCCATTCCCGACAATCTCCTCACAATCTTGATGTTGCATCCACATCTTTTCAAAGCGAAACACCTTTTTAACGAACTTCTTGGCTTGGAGCTAAATATTCATTCTCGGATCTTAAAATAATAGTCCGATCGGATCTTAGTCTATGCAAATGAGTAACCTCGGAGAAAGGAAATAGTCGTGACCATTCATCATTTGTTAAAACCGATCAAGTCTCTCTTGAATATTCTCATCCATCACATTGTCCATTTGTCCAAGTAAATCTCGGCCCTTAAATCCGGATCATTTAACCCGCATTGTTGGCTTATATCTCTCGAATTTTTGCATTGAGTGTTGAGACGGAAAGTTCCTCCAATTTTTTCAGATGGCCACATGATTTCATTGAAGTCGCCGAAGCAACACCACGCTCTATCATCCGTCGGGCTAATATCCTTGATAAGCTGCCAGGTCATATCTTTCTTTATTTGTTCGCCATCCGTATACTCCCAAATCGCCATTTGTCATCCGATTGTTGCAACTTTCCATCAAAAGTAATATGGTGCTCGAGTAAGATTGGAGGTTTAAAACTACGATCTTTCCGGAGCATACAGAGGCCACCTCTGCGAGCTCGGCTAACACCTTGACAATCAACAGAAAAACATCCCGAAAAACCCCAATGTCGCCAATTAATCTTCCTAATTTGTTCGCTTTTCATTTTTGTTTCGATTAGGAAAGCAATATCGGGGATTCGGTATGTAGGAACTTTTTTCAAATCGAATCTCTCGGGTTCCCAAGCCCACGGCGGTTCCAACATAGTGTTTTCATGGTGATCGGCGGGCGTGTCACGCCTCCACCACCGTACGTCATAATCGTAACTATCAATCTCCATCGTCACCCTTGCATATTTTATTTCACCTTCAATACCCTGCATATCGATTCGTCGTCCACCTTTCGCTTACCAAGTGCCTGGGTGATGTAGAAGAATTATGAACTCCTTTACGAATAATTTTAGCGCTTGGAGCTTAGGTTTTGGTAGGATTGAGGTTGGTCGAGACGTTAAGGTGTGAAATTTGGGAATTGTTTTGATTAGAAACCGAGGTGAGTTGAGTGGGAAGTGTCGAGTGTTTTATCCGTGTTTGTTTTTGGTGGGACCCTCATCTTTAAAAGGCTTCGGGTTGTGCAAGAGAGGTAGTTGGGACGTGGGGGTTTGGGGATGAGTTGGCATGAGGGAGGTATGTTTGAATGGTTGTGTTGGGCATATGCGTATTTATCAAGGTTTGGACGGGGTTTGTGGTAATTTGGTTGGGGTTGCTTTTATGGTTTGGGTCTTGTATTTTCGGTCCTGTGCTATTGTTTTGGGGCAGAGTAGCTTGGTTGTGAGGGGATGAAGGGATGGTAGCAGTTTCTCGATTGTGGTAGGATTCATGGCAATTTGTTCAAGGGAAGTAATTACAATTTGGAGATCTTCTCCAGATTCATTTTCGTTTTGTTTCTCTTCTGGGCTCCTCGATCTCTCAGCAAGAAATTTCTTAAAAAGATTCTTTCTGACCTCCAAATTGTCACTGGTCTTTATCTCCTCAGCTTTAACCTTTGCGTGTTTCATCGGCGATGCCCTTAACCAATCGCCAAATGGCAATTTTTCTTCGGCCATAGAGCGATATTCTTCTTGATCATCAATGATATCACAATCTCGTTTGATGTGGCCTAGGTGTCCACAAATATAGCAAAATGATGGAAGTCTTTCAACTTTTATATCCACCCAAAGCGAATCACGTCCGGGAATCGCTAATCTCGTTCCTTTTCGAAGAGGTTTATTTAGATCAAGCAAAGACCTTCATGCGTGCACTCTACGATCAAACCGTCTAACGAGTTTTCATCAATTTCGAGGAACTCTCCCAGCCTACCACCGATTGCCTTCAACGAACGTACAGATCGTGCTGCCATTGGGAGGTTATAAATCCTAACCCAAAAGGGAATTTTATCAAACTTTAGATCCGATGGTTGGTCACCTTCCTCAATTCGTCTTAACACCAGTAGATTCTTGTCATACTGCCAAGGCTCCATACTAAGGACTCGTTCCATGTCTTTCCAATGATTAAATTGAAAAGAGAATAAATTTGCTTCCACTTCCTTCGCCGTCATTCCCTTGGTCGGTTTCCAAACTTTTTTCATTGTCTCAAGCAACCCAAAAGCATTAAAGCTTTTGTTTGTCCAGACCTTCCCCAGCAAGCACAAAGATGACCGTTTCTTAATCTCATCTTCCTCTTCAATGAAAATCGGGGCTTCATCATCATCATCATCATACTGATCTTTTTACCTCAGATGCCATATAGATATTACACTAGTAACGGACGCTAAAGAGAGACGAGTAAAAAACAGGAAAAAAATGAAAGAGGCGGTACCAGACAAATCCTAGAAGATGATAACACTATGCACCAGAAAGGAAAAGACAACAAAAAGAAAGACAAAAATTACAAAGCAATCTAGATGAGACACACGTTAGAACCAAAACTAAGAAACAGAAATCTCATAAGGAGATTACCGTCGATCCGCCGCAACTCGGAACAGTAAACCCTAATTCTAGGAACAGAGTCATCCTATAGAAGGATACGGGAAGTGAGTTCTAATTAATGACCCGTCAATGTTTGGTTAATGCTTTTACCTGGTTGGGCTGCTCAGATATCTTTTAAAGCTAACCAATAATTAAACCACAACATGGGATTTTTATCTCCACTAAACATCATTACCTTTTTGCTGTTTCGGGAGATCCAAGCTTTTCCTGATAAAAAGAATGTGGAATTTGGTGTCTAGTAATGATCAAGACATTGAAGTTCAGAGCACCCTGTATCTAAAAGTAAAAATAAAGTTCCTCAAAAAAAAAAAAAAAAAGTAATAATAAAGACACTAAAGTTTACGTGTCACATTTTAGGTAAAATTGAGTGACACCCCCTGATCAATTTTTATTTTTTTCAACAGTCCAAGTTAGGAAAAATTCTAAAACTAGTCCAGTAACGACATAGTGGTAGAAAAAAATCCTATAAAAATCACATTTTTCAACAAAATCTTGTAATGTATAAACATTTCGATTTTGGTCCTACAAAATTAGCCCAAGAGCAAAAGGATCATGTAAAAATAACATTTTGGACTAGAGTTTTTATAGTTGCTGGACTTTTTTTTAAGAAAAATTATTTTTACAGGACATTTTGCTACTGGGCTAAAGTTGTAGGACCAATTGTGCAATTTTACCATCGGTTATACACAGAAAATTATAAAAAAATACTTTTTATATCTAGTCTAATTAAAAAACAACTATTTTTTAGAATTACAAATATCCCCTTGATATCTGTTTCAATTTTACAATTTGTACACTCAAAATATTTGTTAAGAAATACAAACTTCGCAGAGAATATGTAACATCATGAGGGGATTTTTTTAATTTTAAAAAATAACTAGATTTTTTATAATTAGACTGAACTCAAAATTGGTTTTTTAATTATTCCTTAATTTTATTACAATCAAATGAAACATGTCTAACATAATCAGACAATTATGGAGGATATTTTATTAGTCCTTTGTTAGCACATTTGGTGAATCCTTATCCATGACCACTTTGTTTCCCTCTTTGTCTGCATGTTGCTCTATTTTAATGGCCCCAACCCTGCCAATATTCTTATTCTTTTGTGATCATCCCATCATATCATTGATAATGTATGTCCGTGATGGTCTATTCATGTACTTATAATCTTTTTCTATATATTATTCATCTGCACTGTTAATTTAATAGGGCCTCTTGCATAAATTAGATTGAGTATAACTAGTTTAACAAGTTCCAAGTGCAACTAGCTAGACCCATAATGTGCTGATTCATCCCATTATCTTTTTTTTTTTTTTTTTTTTCGACCTGCAGATATCTCACACCACTGGTGAAAGACAGACTTACACATCGCTTTCTTCGGCCATGGGACATCTGTCCTTCCTGGGGATGGTCCTAATCTCGGGGGGAGAGAAGCGGCTCAACCCCAAAACTCCGCGGTAGTCGAATCGAACTCGAGACCTCGGGGTTGCAATTGCAACCCCGCACCACTGTGCCAACCCCTGGGTTCATTCATCCCATTATCTCTTGTCTTCATTTGCATATCGACTTTTTGCCCCATTGTCATTCCTTACTCGTACCCTTTTTAATATAAAAATCTCCGTCTAGCCCGGTTATTTCATGTCAGCGCTAGGCTTCCATTGTCCGCTTTGATTTTTTTTTTTTTACGATTAGGCCCGCTTAACACCGCCTGCACGCTAGGCCCCATTTTGCCGTCTAGCGAGCGCCTAGCGCTTTTCACAACATTGCTGATACCACATCAAATTTTGCTCTATGACATAATTAAAGGATAATTACAAAAAATGTCCACGAGATTTGATTTAATTAACAAAAAAATCTAATTTTATTTTAAAATATCAAAATGCCTCCTAATTACCATCATCCCTATTTAGGTGCAATTAGTAAGATATATAGTAGTTATAATTTTGAAAGTTTATTGAGTTTTTTTTAAAATTAGAATAAACCTCATATAATACTTGTAGTTATCCCTAATTCTGATTTCAAAGCAATTTGTTATGCATCCCTTACAAAATATTTAGGAAATGATTTCAAATGACTCCAAATAGAAAGAATTTGAAATCCTTCAAAATGACTCTAAAAATAGCTTCCATTTGAAATCCATCATAAAATCATTCCATCCAAACAACCTCAATGGATTTGTTATTATGGAATTGAAATCCATAAATCAAATCCTTCCATCCCAAATGGAGCCTAATAGAATTTACAATAAAATATTACGTCCTTCATTGACACGTTAGAATTTCATTTTACTTTGACAACTTTCCATGGAACTGAAAAGTACAATAATTCTTCCTCAAAAAAAAAAAGTACAATAATTATTTCCTCATCATGAGAAACAGTGATCTTGCTTTGATGGATCTTGCTTTTCCCGATTTACCAATAACAGTTCAGATGGGATAATAATATAGTATCAAGGGAAAAAGGCCCACCCCAAAGACAGACAAAAAGCCCATCTATTGAGATAATGGGCCGACAATTTCAACATCCAACTCGTCATCTTTTAAACTTTCTTTTTTTTTTTTGAGAAGGTTTATCTTTTAAACTTTCTATTAAGCAAGAATGGACTTTTTTGTCCGTATTATTCATGCCATATCAAATATAGGGAGTGTTTGCAAAAAAACTTCTCGCTTTTAAAAAGTGATTTATTATAAGCGAGGAAGTAGTTGAGAATCAAAAGTTGGTAGTGTTTGAAAATAGAATTAAAAGTTGAGAATGAGAAGTTGAGAGTGTTTGGTGAAAAAGTAGTAAAAGTACTTATTAATTTGTAAAATTCAAACTAAAGTGACGAGAATCTAAAGCACCCTCTCCCTCGCTTTTAGATTCTCGATTAAATGAAGCAATTAGAAGCGAGAAATTGGTATATACGCAAACACTAAAAACTGCTTTTTTTAAGAAAAACCGAAAAGACTTATTTTTAGTGTTTTAAACACTCCCATAATACTACACCTAATGCATGAATGAGTGCGACAATTAATAAATATCCTAATTTATAAAAAGTGATATACTTTTATTATAGATCTACACCAACACCGGTCACCGGGGGATCCAATGGAAGGCTTGTTGCCCCCTTCTAAATTTTTAGATTTTTTTTTTACTTTGTTTATTTGTTATTAATTTATATTTATGTATAAATTATAGGAAAAAGACATCTGCACTCCCATTTGAGAAAAACAACTTGCAATTGTATTAAAAAAATAGGTTTGTCTCCTTTCTCCTAAGTTTCAATTTATTGTCCGTCATTGTACACCAGGTATAGGTACACTAGATGTAACAGACTAACAGTAACACATAATCTTCTTCGTCTCAATCCCAGGGAATACTTATACCGGACAAGGAAATATTTCATTATAATTCCCCTAAAAAAAAATCATTACACTTGTTTAAAATTATTGGCAAACTTTTGTGTAAATCACTCAACTATTTTCTCTCGAATAATAATAATTTATATATTAAAAAGCACTAAACTAGTTTCCCTTAAAATCTTATCTCCAATATTTCCTTTTCAAATCCATTCAATTTCATGATAATAAATGAGATGATTTAACATTAAAACAAATTACTAAACCCTATTTATCCTTTAACACAGCAAGTTAAGTTCAATTTATACATTGAAAACCAAAGCCAGAAACCAAAAATCAATCCAAAAGCTGACCGAAGTAAACCGGACACCTATTAGTTCGGTATCTCGGCAAGACCAAACCGTCCGGTCCAACTCCAACCGGACAATTAGCGTGCATCCTATGGCGCTTGCTATCCCACGACGATATCTTGAACCGGATAACCGACGTTACCTCAAGCCGGAAAACCACCTCCCCACGAGCCCGGTCCGCCATGAACTGCTGCCACCGCTGGCTAGTCACCGTCAGGGCGGCGCCGCCCAGTACTCCGGCAATCACGGTCGTGTTTTTCGGCTTTTGATAAAACGGAAACAACAACCGCGAACCGCCAATACTCTGGTCCTGGTAATAAACCGCCAACTCCATTGAATCGTAATAAACCCCAATGTTTTGATTCGAATTACGGGCCGTAACATTGTAAATTATCTGGGCATTTTGAAACCCGCCTTCTTGGGCCAGATCCGGGATCGAGAAATCATGGACGTGGAATCTGGGCCTGTGGGGCCGTAAACTGAGCCAGAGGATGAAAGTGATTATGCCCATTAAGAAAAGAAGGGCTAGAAATATGGCGCAGATAAGTTTTGAGACTCGGGTGGTGAGACTTTCTTTGACACGGTGGGCGTAGTAACGGGCCGTGTGGTGACGCTTAATGGGCCGGTCTTGTGGGGTGGATTGAACCGGGATCCGGTTCTCGGACCGCATTTTTTTTTTCGGCCGGGTGGTGGAGAATTTAGGGGTTGAGGTTTTGTGTGGTGAATAGGAGTTATGGATGAGGGGGTTGTTTATAGATTGGTTTGAAATGGCAGAAAAGAAGATATAACATGGAATTTTGGTTAGAGTGTGTTGCCTGAGGAAAGAAGGGAATAAGGTAGCTTATAAGTTATAAGTTATTCTTTTCGGGGCTCATTTCTTCATGAGCGCAAAAGAGTTGCTTGGGAACTAAGATTGCTCCCTCGTGATTGGAATTTGGAAATGTATGTTATGTACTATATGGTATATATACATTGCACTAGAAAAAGAAATATTGATTTGGAGAAGGTATACGATTCTTAGGTTCTATTGAACTTGTGTAAAATAAAAATACATAATTGAAGGACTTGGTTTTTAGAGGTCATGCGATTGAGGATCAGATTTCATGTTTTACTACATGTTTCAATTTTTATTCTATCTGTTGATGATTGCCACGTGTAAATATATATATAAAATCAACAGTATTTGTTTATCATACAAACACGTGTCAATCGTCCAATGAAATTGAATACACAAAGTGAAACAGAAAATCTAATGTGGTTGGCTAGCATCTTGTCCGTTGGATCCTTAATTTTAATTTGTGTTTATCTCTGTGAATTTAAATATAGAAGCAACGACTAAATTAGAGGATAGAACATCTAAGAAGTACTAGGTGTCATAGTGGGTCCTGTCTGATGGGTCGGCCGGGTTGGACCAGTGAAAAGGACGGGCTAGGCTGCAATTTCGGAGGCCCAAAAGAGAGCGGATCTATTTGGCCCAGCCCATTTGATCTGAAAAGTCGGACTAGCCCGGTCGAACCTGTCATATCTTTTGTATTTTTATTGATTGTGACAGGCTTGAACCTAAAAATAACGACCTCATGGAATTTCGGCTTGGCCTAGCCCGGTTTTTCATTTGATCCACCCCGACGACAATCGATTTGACTGCTTTAGTAAGTAGTTTTGCCTAGACTTTTAGAAGGTATTGTTTCTGGTCATTTTAGTTACACATTTGTCATTACTAACCCTTTATAATTAGTTTTGTGCAAGAAATAATTTTATCTCAGTTTTATAGATTGCTCTCAGTGTATGGATATTGTGACTTCTTAATTAAAATTCACATTTTGCCTGGTAAACATGTACCCAAACGATTTATTTCATCGGCCACCTCTTAGCCAATTGGGCCCATTCATATAAGCTACAACTACTTTAAAGTTTGTAAAGCCCAAAGCGGATAGGCCCAAACCAGTCCGATAAGTCGGGGCCTCAAGCATTTCATGCATATGACGTAAACCATGTCCTGATGTCCACTTCAACCCTTGTTTAAACTTTAAGTCTTTAACTGCTTCATAATAATGATGTTTTAATTCACAAAATTACTGAAAATATTATCTCAGTTTCTTTTCAATTTATGTGTATCTTTGTAAAGCTGTTACTTAGTTACTGATCAATATACTAATAAAATAATAATGTAGTGACTATTCTAATCTAATTAAAAAAATAAATAGAAGGCCTACAATTATAAGGAAATTAAAATTTTCAATATGACATTTGTCATTCAACTTTCGTTCTTGAAAAAAAAAGGGCATGTACACATAAAATACATAAGTAAATTTGTTCATATGATCATGCTTTTCAATGAATACAATGTCTATCATGTCTAAAGGATTCCGATTTCCACAACTATATACGGTGTTACCATGTAGGTTTATTCCATTCTGCACCTGCGGGAGTACTCCAGGTGCATAATAATCATATATTTATTATAGATGTGTAAAACTTCATACATAATCACACAATTCAATGTATATTTTATGCAGATTTTCGATAAATACTACACCTAGTGTATTCCTGCTTGAATAGCATCTACAAGATCTACGGTGTGTTACGTCTTTATTCCGAAAAAAGTGCTGATGGATGAGATCTTAAATCTTGACTAACTTATTATAAATTCGATCCACGGTCATTTCTATCCAAAAATGTACAATAAAACAAGTAATATTCCATCTTTTGCCATCCCTTCTAGAAATATGATCACATTACATATTTTCTCACACCAAACACAACAGGAGAATCCGTAAGAGGATTCTTTTGGGGATTTGTATGAAAGTTTGGTGATAAGTTGAAGATAATCTGGTCTTTATCCACATCCTCCTTTTTCTTTCACACGTTTCTTGTATTTCCCTTTTGTTTTTATTTGATGGAAATATATAATCTCACGTCTCAACATCACTCAAAATATAGTAATCATTTAATGACGATAGGACAAAAAAGTTCCACGGTAGTGCTAATTATTTGAAGATTTAAAGATGTTATAGTAAAAAAAATAATATAATCAGGGTGAAAAAGTTAGTAGTATCAAGAAATGAAGGGTAGAAGAAGATTGAAGCAAGGATATATAACTTACAACGTAATTATTGATGAATTATATAGTAACGTATTGAGATTTCCTATTCCACTTTTATTGTCCCACACATATTTTGTTGCATCGGATATATGATACGTGTACAATATAATGTCACAAATGTACGATACATGTCTTTAATCCAAAATATTAACTAGTGAGTGAAACATGGAAAGTGGAATATGAGATCTCATCAAATAATCACATAGAGAAATGAATGCAAATTTTGGTATAAACAGAGAAATGAATGTAATTATTTTCTGTTTTGCTGTTTTCTAGCAACCAACATAACTTTTAAGACCTGGAAAAGTGGCAATCTCCAACGTTTTCATCGTTATATCTAAATAAAGTTCAATTTCTTAAAATAACATTTAGAGTGTCTTTACTCAAAAGACATGCATGTGATTCATTCTTAATTTTTCAACTTTCTTTTGAAAATCCACACATAAAAATTATAAGAAAAAAAGATTAATTATTTTGAATATCTAAAATAATATTGAAATTCATTATAAAAAAATCAAGTTTGAGTTTCGATTGTATAAGCCAAAACTATTATACGTGTGGATTCTTATTTGTACAAGACGTCTTCTTGCTTGCTCTAGGCCCTAGTTCAAGAACATATCTGAGCTTAATAGCAAAATTGGTCTTGTAAGTCGTAACTACGGGATTAGCAATTTTGGTCTTATAAATATCTTTGGTTGCAATTTTGGACTTGTGGTCCATTAAGATTTGATGTTGTACAATGTTGTCTCATAAGTTTCAATTTGTGAAATTTTAATCATATAAATACTGATTTTGTACAAATTGGTTCTAAATGAGTGTTAAGTTCCCCCCTAAATACCTTGAATATAGTCGAAATACCCCCTAAATACCTTGAATATAGTTGAAATATCCAACCTAATATACCTATGACCAATCAGAAAATAGTAATTTTTGCTTAAAAATAAAATTGCCAATGACCTAAATTGCCACATTCAGAAATTATAAGACCAAAATTGTCAACCCGTAAGAATTACAGGACTAAAAGTGCAATTAAGCCAAAAGGCATTCTCAAGATAAGTCATATATATATGAAGAGAATTATACAATAATATGGATTGACCCAACCGTCCCTTTTTCTGAGAAAGAAATGATATCTTGGAAATGAAGCTTAATTTCTCTCGTGCACGAGTGACTTTCTTACAATGAAAACTTGGTATTCATCATTCATTATGGGTATCCAAAGTTGACCAACTCGATTATTGCCCCTTTCCCATTTTTCTGCCTTTCAATTTCCTCACTATTATTTCTTGCTAAAGAGTAAAGAGGTGATGAAAGAAAATGACTGAAAATGCAAAGCTGGTAATCTATAAACACTGATTTTGTGTTATTGTTTTTCTGAACTATCCTGTTTGACAAGATTGCGTTACACTTTTGTCAGGAAAACATGGATTCTGATAATCTTATCACAAATTGTCAAGCTGGAGAAATGGAAGAAAATGGAGGCAACAAAATTTATGTTTCTGATGGTCACGTAAATGGAGTACAACAATCGAGAACAATTAATTCTGATGATAGCTTTGTGGTGGATATGCGACGCCTTTCTCATCTTACAGAGAAAGACATCAATTCAATTCAAGAATCACTGTATGTACCGTTTTTCTAAAGAAAAAATGGTTTCTTTTCACGCAAATGATTTATGTTGAAAAAGGCCTCTTAAACATATTTTTGTGGATATAATTAAGTTGCAGAGAAACCTTTCAAGAAAAGGATGTAGCAGAGGCGGCGAGAAGAAAAACCCATCTACGACTAATCAGAGAAACGCCACCATGCTTGCAACTTCACCTACAGGTAACCATGATCTTTTTCCGGGTCCAGATTTCGTGTTCCACATTAATATTCCCACCTCTATCAGACCTAATGCTTAAAATCCAAACTCAATCATGTAAAATATTATCCTGAATCAACAGATTTATAAGATTAGTCACTCATGATTAGATTAAGTGTATGAAATGTGATAATCATCCACTAGCATCGTAATATTGAGTACTATAACTGCTTTTTCTTTTTCCTTTTTTTTTTTTTTTGTTTGTTCTAGCCCTCCATGTGTTTTTTATTAAATTTTATCGGGTATGAAAAGCTGTAGCTACTTTACGTGGAGGCGTGCAGCTTGAAAAGCCAGTGTTAGTGTCAATGGGGCCCACCGAACCCTCCGTCATCCCTCAGGTTCATCATCAAATCACCATCAGCAACGGCGCCGTGGGCAGCGCCGTAGCAGAATGCAAACGTGGCGGCAAGAGATTCGGTTTCCGACATTCTCAATCCACCTGGTCTATTGATCCCAGAAGGATACTTATGTTCTTCGCAACCCTGTGAGTTATATCTACACTAGATTTCTGTTATGTAAACTTAATAATTTGCCTTTGTCATCTGTTTTCAGGTCAAGCATGGGAACTATTCTACTGATCTATTTCACCTTATCGATGAGCAAGTTTAACGAGGATGACAATGGTCTGAATTGAACATCAATTGCTAAATATCGTGAAAGAGGAGCTCTTGAACTTGGGGAGTGTTCGCAAACACTTCTGCTTTTTCTTAGAAATGATTTGTTGCCTGCGAAGCAACAAGTAGTTAAGAATCGGAAGTTGTTGATATTTTGCAAATAGAAACTGAAAATTTGATTATAATTTAAGAGAGTGTTTGGTGTATAATTTGTAAAAATAAAATTTTGTGTAAAAGTCAACATAAAAGTAGAATTTTTTAAATGACACAGAATCGGAAGTTGAAGTTGACATATCAATTTTTATCACTGTTCTAAAAATCCCCGCTTAGCCGATTAGTCCCCTCACAAGACGCTAGGCCCCATCTGCCTACGTTATTTTTCCAATTAGGCCCGTCTAACCCCACGGTGGAGGCCCCAGTGTCCGCCCGACTAGAGCCTAACGCTTTTTAGAACACGACTTTCATGAACAAGAATTGATAATGATGCAACGTTCTCCTACGCTATTCATTGGAACCAGAGATTACCGAAATTAACCAGGAAATATTGAAGATACTCTGTGGTATTTTATATTTATTGCATCTAAATAAAGATGATGTTATATACAAAACCATAAATAAACCAGCACAGATATTGGCCATATCATCTATCAATTACTCCTATTTATTCCTGCCTGAGAACACAAAATTCTACGAATCTAGTACCGTTTAGAAATCCTCGGCATCGAGCATCTATTTTTCCTGTCATGGTAAAGTCTCAGTACAATCGCGGCCGTTTCTTCAATCGCCTTCCCAGAAACCTCTGCAATGAAAGCAACCAACAAAATTCAAACAAATCAAGACTGTGATCACTATTATAAAGCGATAATTACAAAAACACCCCTAAGGTTTGGGCTAATTACAAAAAAAAACAGTGTTCTTTGAAAATTACAAAAAACCCCTTAAGGTTGGATTCCGTCTTACGTGATTTTCAAAAATATTTCTAAAAACCCCTGACATTTACAAAAATATTACAGTTACCCCCTTAATTTAAGACAAAACGGAACCTGAAAGGGGTTTTTGTAATTTTGAAACATGTCTGGGTTTTTTTGTAATTAACCCAAACCTCAGGGATGTTTTTGTAATTATCTCTATTATAAATTCTGCAAAAAATTGCAATACTCACCAATCACAGGCCATATAGGATTTTGTTGAAAAATTTTACTCGCAAACTCCAGTTCTTCTCTGACATGATCCATTTCAGAATAATTGCTCCTTATTTCGTCGTCAAACCCCAAGCTCTTGGCTCTTGCTCTTCTTATTGTCTGAAGGACAACGGGATTTATAGTCAGGGCAAATACCTTCTCAGGGTCAACCTCAAAAAGACCCCTCGGCAAATCTACGTTCATCACAATCGGCACATTCGCCACTTTGTATCCTTTCTGCGAGAGATATATAGACAACGGCGTTTTCCCAGTACGAGATACACCAGTAAGGACGATATCGGCCTTGTGCAGATTTTCGGGCAAGGCCCCATCATCTTGCTTTATGGTGAACTCGATTGCCTCGATCCTTCGGAAATAATCCTCACCGAGCGAGGTTTTCCTGCCCGGGGCCCAGCGGGGAAGGCCGGATGGCGAGACGCCGAGATGGGAAGCAATGGATTCGGTTATGGGGCCGAGTACGCGAGAGATGTTACGTTCCAAAGCTGACACGCTTGTCGGGCTGATTCGGCGATTGAAGGATCGGCTAGAGTGTACACGAGCATTGCTCCCTCTTTGGCTGCTTGAGCAATGACCTCCATCAAGCGGTCCACGTCATCGATCTTAACAGAAAGAGAAATATATAAATGAAATTGAAGTCTAGTCATGAACCAGATGTCCTTAGGCAGTGTATTAGCACAAATTTGAAGACTCTGTCAGCATCATAGACATAGTTTTGATGACTAAATGCAATCTGTCTTGTCGCTATGGGAGGTTGGCAATAAGAGTTCTGCAGAAATCACGATTCGAAAAGTGACATGTAACTATAAAAATCCTCTCGATTTCAATCCTTCTGTCCCCCGAAACTGAAAAATTCGCTAGAAAAATCCATGTGTCAACATTTCTTACCAAACTCACTAATGCGAAAATTATTTCCGACCAAAATTACAGGTTTTTGTATTCTGCGAATGTGATTTCTGCAGGACTATTATTGCTAACCTGCTATAGATATGGGACTAAAATTGCAACTTAGCCTGGTTTTAATTATCAGCAAATCTACCTGCTTAAATATCAATATCATACTATCATAGGAGTAAAATGCAATACACATAACTGCATCACGTGGGTCGTGCTCCTAAACGAGGAAATAATCATTTCCAAATTTGGGAAGACACATGAACACCTAGGCTCAAGTATTACAACATTACATAATGAAACAAGTTAGGTTGCATCAACCAGAATATGATCAATGAACTACTTCACTGTATAGGCTTCACTAATAACATAAACTAAAGAATGGGTAATTAAATATTTCACCCTTCCGGACCAAAATTGCACAAAATCAGAACATATGGAACCAAAATTGAGCAAAAATCAAAATTCACAGGCCCAAAATTACTACATATCATAGTTACATAACCAAATATGCCACTCATATAAACTTACAAACTAAAAATACTACACAATATGTAGATGACTAAAACTGCAATTAAACCATCAGGCATATTCTCAGTCAGAGGCTACTCAGAGCATTAAAAATTAAAATAGACCCCAAAACTAAAACAAAATGACTAACTTACCCTGAAAACAAGTGGGTATTAACCGGGCAAACCCGATCCACCAAGCAGTCTCGAACTGACCCAACGCCGCGTTAACGGAGTGCTCCACCGTCCACCCGGTCCCATCGGATACCATGTATATGGCCTTACCCCGGTCGCCCAGTCCGCTAAACACTCTCCGTCACTTGCGCCGTCGCTTCGAGGGGAGAGTGTCTGGAGATCACTTCCATTACTATTGCTATTATCAACAATAACCCCTGACGGAGAATCGGAATAATTCATTTCCCCAGTAGGTAGCTGAACCTGGCGACCCAATTTCCGGCCGGACCGGATGGCGCGAGCCCTAGACCAACGGTTTAGCTGAGGGCTTGTTTTGATTCTCCGATCACGCGGTCCGGGAGAAGATGAACGATCGGAATTTGGTGAAGAAGAGCTTGATTTGTGCTCGGAGAGGGGCGGGCTGGTGGTCGGCGACGGCGCGTGCGGGATGTTGGACAGGGTTAAGGTTGAGGAGGCAATCATGGTTTAGATATTTCCTTTTACTAATTTTGCCCTTTTTTTTTTTGGCTCTTTATTTATCTTGGCAAAAAACTTACGGTCTCATGATTTAGATCCGTGAGACGGAGTTCTAACACAAAGTTTTAATTTTTTTTTTTTTTGATTTTATTTTTCTTATGGTTTATATTTGTTTTTTAGGGTTTATTTTTAATTGATTTGGGTTTTTAAGATTTTTAGTTTTTTTTTAAGGTTTATTTTTTATTTTTTTTTGGGTTTATTTTTGTTTCTTCATGGTTCATTATTATTTTTAAATTTATTTTTATGGTTCATGTTTTCAAGACGGAGCCCTTAGGAGGTCCGTTTCACGGATTTAGATCCGTGAGACCGTCTCACAAGAGACTTTTCTCCTCCCTCTCCCCATCTAGCCGCCACCCCTCTTTTCTCCCCCACCCTCCCCCTCCCTCTCCCCCTCTCTTCCATGCTTCTTGTTGGAGGGCCAACGATGACTGATTCCTTATGATATTCGGAGGTGGCCGAAATTTTCATTCCAGGGTGAAAGCGGGTCGGAGCTTCACTTGGGGTATTTGAAACCGAGTAAATGATGGGCGGCAATGATAGATTTGGGTGAGGGAGAGACATTTTTTTTTTCTTTTTGTGTTTTTTCCTCTCGTTTTTAAGCTTTATATTGTTGTAGTTTTCTTATTTTGTTTGTCTTTTCTTTTCCCGGTTGATTTGCGAAACTTGTAGGCGGAACAATTTTATATGTTCTCAGTAGTATGTGGTTGCTCGCTCGTGCCCGATTTGGTTTTTTTTTTGTGTGTGTGTGTTACGGTCTCCATTAAAGAAATCTTTGAAGTCTCCCAACGTGGGAGTGGTCTAGTTTTGGGTGTGTAGTCTTTAGTTTGTGAAGTGGATCTCGAACCTGGTCTTGCTAATTCCCGCTTGACTTTGATTAGTCAAGTCGGCTCATAGCCAATTGACTACGTTTGTAATTGTAATTCCAATTTTTGAGTTGTTCTAATAAAGTACTATCGTTCGGAAAAAAATGGGAGAAAAAAATGGATTTGTTAGTCATATCTGAGTTTTGGCATAAATACTTCTTTTGAGATCTATGTTTTTGACAAAAAAACTCTCTCTACTATTATTAAGCTAAATATATAAAAGCAATAACTCTAATCTAGCCAATATATATAGTATATACAAGAGTAATTCGTCATTATTAAAAACTAATAAGAATTATTATAATTATGAATAAAACGAGAGACAAAAAGTAAACCTTGAGACTTTCTCAAATTTATTATCTTTAATTATTATAACGTACAAACTTTATTATGTGGACGATTGATTACTCTATTTTTTTAAATAACTAACTTTAGAAATGACATATATTGATTTTTTAGATACAAAAGTGTATTGTAATAAAAAAAAATTGTAAGTGAATCTAAATTTCTCATTTCAAAACTATGAGTCAAAAGTTTGTGAAAATTACAAATAATTTTCCATGAATAAAAATTAATATGTGCTCTTCATACAATTGAAAACACCTTAAAATAAGAAATCTATTATCACTCTTTGTTTTTTATATTAATATATACTCTTTATTTCATTGGAAAAGAATTACAATTCAAAATGTGGTATTATATTTATTTTTTTCTTAAAAGAAGTATATATATATAGTGTTCTGAAAAATATATTTTTTCCTAAAAAGTAGTAGTTCATATGGGGATTTTAACTAGAGTGAATTTGATAATAGGGTCCAAATCTAAGAAAATCGATCATTTTAGGACCCAAAATTTCAACCTTCTCAAATTAAGATCCAATTTTTATTTTTTTTTCTCAAATTGGGTTCTCCTTCGATTTTGGGTCCCTCAAATTTTGAGTCATCACTTCAAGACCCAAAATTAAAATCTTCTCAAATCAAGACCCAATTTTTATTTTTTCTCAAACATGGTCCTCCCCAAATTTTAGATTCTCCTTCATGTTTTAGAATTTAACAAAAAGAGAAATACTAGTGTAATCTATCACGTCAACCACAAAAATTATTTTTCTTCCTCATTTCGTTTTTTCGCTAATTCTTTTTTACCCGATCCATACTTATTATAAATTTTATTTAACTTGTAGAAATCAAGATCTATAAATATAAATGTATGTAGCTAACAAGATGAAACAAGTCGTGAAATATTTATCGAGTTACTAGAAAAAGATATACAACATTATGAATGAAAAAAATAGTAAAATATTTTTTAGTTACCTAAAAAATAAGATATCCAAATTATAAATGAATTTTACAATTTAAACAAGTATCGATTAGGAAAAAGGAATGAACAAAAAAATAAAAAGAGAAAAAATTTAATTTTTGTGGTCGGTGTGATATATTACATTAATAAATCGCCTACAAGATAGGAATTGCGGATTACGATCTGGTTTCTACTAAAAGTCAAATTCAGATTCTAACTAATATTACAAGTTAAAACCGAACCACCCTCGAATTAGCCCGTAACTAAAAACAAAAATACAAATGGTAAATACAAATATAATAAGTCAAGATATATCACAGTTTACCGATTGAAATGTCGGCCACAAAGGCCGTTGAGGCTCGAGTCTAGAAGCTCGATTTGGCCTCAAAGTAACTGGCTCAAAAAGCAAACGACCCCTCAAAGTTCGAAGCAAGCCGAGGTAAAGACCAGGAGGTGGAGTTCGCAAAACCCAACCCAAAACCGTCGAGCCCTCAAAGGAATCGGACGCAACCAATACCCGAACACCCTATGTTCTCAAGACTTCAACAACTTCGATCAATCGACACGCAAAAAGTCAAAATGTGGTTTCAAATGCCCCACGAAGAAACTCTCAAGATTTCACAAAGAATCGAAGAGATGAGAAACCAAGAGCACTTCACAGAGAAGAAGAGATAACTTTACCGGGAAGAAAAGAATGGAAGCGAATTGTACGTTTGATTTTATAGGGTTTGGAGGGTTGGGATTATAAGCTTATTAAAGAACCAACAAATGTGGGTTGGTGGCTTTTGGGTTTAGTTAAGCGGTGGGGCCAACAATTGGCCACACACCAACATTCTCCACCTTGGCCCAGTACTGGTTCACCAGATTAAGAGGTCACCAACAATAATCATCTTAGTCTTAACTTTCCTCCCTATACACATAACTGCATCACGTGGGTCGTGCTCCTAAACGAGGAAATAATCATTTCCAAATTTGGGAAGACACATGAACACCTAGGCTCAAGTATTACAACATTACATAATGAAACAAGTTAGGTTGCATCAACCAGAATATGATCAATGAACTACTTCACTGTATAGGCTTCACTAATAACATAAACTAAAGAATGGGTAATTAAATATTTCACCCTTCCGGACCAAAATTGCACAAAATCAAACATATGGAACCAAAATTGAGCAAAAATCAAAATTCACAGGCCCAAAATTACTACATATCATAGTTACATAACCAAATATGCCACTCATATAAACTTACAAACTAAAAATACTACACAATATGTAGATGACTAAAACTGCAATTAAACCATCAGGCATATTCTCAGTCAGAGGCTACTCAGAGCATTAAAAATTAAAATAGACCCCAAAACTAAAACAAAATGACTAACTTACCCCTGAAAACAAGTGGGTATTAACCGGGCAAACCCGATCCACCAAGCAGTCTCGAACTGACCCAACGCCGCGTTAACGGAGTGCTCCACCGTCCACCCGGTCCCATCGGATACCATGTATATGGCCTTACCCCGGTCGCCCAGTCCGCTAAACACTCTCCGTCACTTGCGCCGTCGCTTCGAGGGGAGAGTGTCTGGAGATCACTTCCATTACTATTGCTATTATCAACAATAACCCCTGACGGAGAATCGGAATAATTCATTTCCCCAGTAGGTAGCTGAACCTGGCGACCCAATTTCCGGCCGGACCGGATGGCGCGAGCCCTAGACCAACGGTTTAGCTGAGGGCTTGTTTTGATTCTCCGATCACGCGGTCCGGGAGAAGATGAACGATCGGAATTTGGTGAAGAAGAGCTTGATTTGTGCTCGGAGAGGGGCGGGCTGGTGGTCGGCGACGGCGCGTGCGGGATGTTGGACAGGGTTAAGGTTGAGGAGGCAATCATGGTTTAGATATTTCCTTTTACTAATTTTGCCCTTTTTTTTGGCTCTTTATTTATCTTGGCAAAAAAACTTACGGTCTCACAGATTTAGATTTAGATCAGTGAGACGGAGCAACACAAAGTTTTAATTTTTTTTTTTTTTTTTTATTTTTCTTATGGTTTATATTTGTTTTTTAGGGTTTATTTTTAATTGATTTGGGTTTTAAGATTTTTAGTTTTTTTTAAGGTTTATTTTTTATTTTTGGGTTTATTTTTGTTTTCATGCTCATTATTATTTTTAAATTTATTTTTATGGTTCATGTTTTCAAGACGGAGCCCTTAGAGGTCCGTTTCACGGATTAGATCCCAGTGAGACCGTCTCACAAGAGACTTTTCTCCTCCCTCTCCCCATCTAGCCGCCACCCCTCTTTTCTCCCCCCCACCCCCCCCCTCCCCCCCCCCCTCTTCCATGCTTCTTGGGAGGGCCAACGATGATTCGCTTCCTTATGATATTCGGAGGTGGCGAAATTTTCATTCCGGGGTGAAAGCGGGTCGAGCTTCACGAGGTATTTCAAACCGAGTAAATGATGGGCGGCAATGATAGATTTGGGTGAGGAGAGACATTTTTTTTCTTTTTGTGTTTTTTCTCTCGTTTTTAAGCTTTATATTGTTGTAGTTTTCTTATTTTGTTTGTCTTTTCTTTTCCTATTGATTTGCGAAACTTGTAGGCGGAACAATTTTATATGTTCTGTAGTATGTAGTGGTTGCTCGTGCCGTCTTTTTTTTTTTTTTTTTTGTGTGTGTGTGTTACGGTCTCCATTAAAGAGTCTTTGAAGTCTCCCAACGTGGGAGTGGTCTAGTTTTGGGTGTGTAGTCTTTAGTTTGTGAAGTGGATCTGAACCAGTGGTCTTGCTAATTCCCCGCTTGACTTTGATTAGTCAAGTCGGCTCATAGCCAATTGACTACGTTTGTAATTGTAATTCCAATTTTTGAGTTGTTCTAATAAAGTACTATCGTTCGGAAAAAAAAATGGGAGAAAAAAATGGATTTGTTAGTCATATCTGAGTTTTGGCATAAATACTTCTTTTGAGATCTATGTTTTTGACAAAAAAACTCTCTCTACTATTATTAAGCTAAATATATAAAAGCAATAACTCTAATCTAGCCAATATATATAGTATATACAAGAGTAATTCGTCATTATTAAAAACTAATAAGAATTATTATAATTATGAATAAAACGAGAGACAAAAAGTAAACCTTGAGACTTTCTCAAATTTATTATCTTTAATTATTATAACGTACAAACTTTATTATGTGGACGATTGATTACTCTATTTTTTTAAATAACTAACTTTAGAAATGACATATATTGATTTTTTAGATACAAAAGTGTATTGTAATAAAAAAAAAAATTGTAAGTGAATCTAAATTTCTCATTTCAAAACTATGAGTCAAAAGTTTGTGAAAATTACAAATAATTTTCCATGAATAAAAATTAATATGTGCTCTTCATACAATTGAAAACACCTTAAAATAAGAAATCTATTATCACTCTTTGTTTTTTATATTAATATATACTCTTTATTTCATTGGAAAAGAATTACAATTCAAAATGTGGTATTATATTTATTTTTTTCTTAAAAGAAGTATATATATATAGTGTTCTGAAAAATATATTTTTTCCCTAAAAAGTAGTAGTTCATATGGGGATTTTAACTAGAGTGAATTTGATAATAGGGTCCAAATCTAAGAAAATCGATCATTTTAGGACCCAAAATTTCAACCTTCTCAAATTAAGATCCAATTTTTATTTTTTTTTCTCAAATCGGGTTCTCCTTCATTTTGGGTCCCTCAAATTTTGAGTCATCACTTCAAGACCCAAAATTAAAATCTTCTCAAATCAAGACTAATTTTTATTTTTCTCAAACATGGTCCTCCCCAAATTTTAGATTCTCCTTCATGTTTTAGAATTTAACAAAAAGAGAAATACTAGTGTAATCTATCACGTCAACCACAAAAATTATTTTTCTTCCTCATTTCGTTTTTTCGCTAATTCTTTTTACCTGATCCATACTTATTATAAATTTTATTTAACTTGTAGAAATCAAGATCTATAAATATAAATGTATGTAGCTAACAAGATGAAACAAGTCGTGAAATATTTATCATTACTAGAAAAAGATATACAACATTATGAATGAAAAAAATAGTAAAATATTTTTTAGTTACCTAAAAAAAAAGATATCCAAATTATAACTGAATTTTACAATTTAAACAAGTATCGATTAGGAAAAAGGAATGAACAAAAAAATAAAAAGAGAAAAAAATTTAATTTTTGTGGTCGGTGTGATATATTACATTAATAAATCGCCTACAAGATAGGAATTGCGGATTACGATCTGGTTTCTACTAAAAGTCAGAAATTCTGATTCTAACTAATATTACAAGTTAAAACCGAACCACCTCGAATTAGCCCGTAACTAAAAACAAAAAAATACAAATGGTAAATACAAATATAATAAGTCAAGATATATCACAGTTTACCATCGACCAATGTCGGCCACAAAGGCCGTTGAGGCTCAGTCTAGAAGCTCGATTTCGGCCTCAAAGTAACGGGCTCGTAAAACCGAAACGACCTCAAAGTTGAAAGCAAGCCGTAAAGACCGGGAAGGTGGAGTTCGCCAAAACCCAACCCAAAACCGTCGAGCCCTCAAAGGAATCGGAACGCAACCAATACCCGAACACCCTATGTTCTCAAGACTTCAACAACTTCGATCAATCGACACGCAAATAAAGTCAAAATGTGGTTTCAAATGCCCCACGAAGAAACTCTCAAGATTTCACAAAGAATCGAAGAGATGAGAAACCAAGAGCACTTCACGAGAGAAGAAGAGATAACTTTACCGGGAAGAAAAGAATGGAAGCGAATGTACGTTTGATTTTATAGGGTTTGGAGGGTTGGGATTATAAGCTTATTAAAGAACCAACAAATGTGGGTTGGTGGCTTTTGGGTTTAGTTAAGCGGTGGGGCCAACAATTGGCCACACACCAACATTCTCCACCACCTTGGCCCAAGATCTTGGTTCACCAGTTAAGAGGTCACCAACAATAATCATCTTAGTCTTAACTTTCCTCCCTATACACACAAAGTACACTTAGAAATCAAGTTATAGCAAGCACAAAGCATGCTATAACAAATGGTGGAGTATATGTTCAATCACCGTATCACGCTTCAAAATTTTCTCGACATGAAAGAAATTTACTCACGAAGAAGAAAGCACGAGAACAACCCATCTTGATCATGCATAAACTCTTGATTCACGAGGAAAAAGATGGAGTTTATCAAGAAGGAAGAAAAGGGCAACAATGATATGTGAGTACAAAGTGAAAAGAGAGAGGATCCGCCGATGTCAAAATGAGATATTAGAGTGTTCTCTTTTGTTGGTTGAAACATTGGCTTAGTTGACTCTTTATGGGTGTGTTTGTTCTTCGATTTTAGTCGTTTCCTTGTCTTGAGTCATCCCATTTTCGAATGCCACTTTAGGTTTCGGTTCGATCTTTATTGAAAGCAAGGATCGAAGATCTTGTTGATATTCTTCCTTGTCTTATTGTTTCAATTTCTTTTATTTCCAAACTGTTTATTTCGTTTTTTTTTTGTAGTGCGAGACACTTTGGATGGAGAAGGTGTCTCTGCGTGGGTCTTGTTAATTGTTGTTGTTGTTTATAATTTTAGGTTATTATTTAGACGCATTGTAATCCCTAATCCCTAATCCCACAGGACATATTCTCGTAATAGTTTATTCGTTAGATTATTGTAATCTTCGGCTATGACTTTCGTATGCGGGCTCAACAAATGGGGTTAATACCT
Source organism: Rehmannia glutinosa (assembly GCA_016081115.2). Classification (NCBI taxonomy): domain Eukaryota; kingdom Viridiplantae; phylum Streptophyta; class Magnoliopsida; order Lamiales; family Orobanchaceae; genus Rehmannia; species Rehmannia glutinosa. Next base: position 623,320 of record JABTTQ020001223.1, on the reverse strand, counting down.
AACACTTTTGTTAGACCATATTTAGGAGGGTGCATCACATGCAATTAAGGAAATATTTATCATTTTGATGGATAATACTTATATGCAATTAAGGAAATAGTTAATCGTTTTCTATTTGATAATACTTATCCGCTTTGTTTGGTTCAGGATTGAGATTGAGCTTCATTAGTTCCAAGTTATAACTACTTATATGTTTGAATGATTGAATTCCTGGATATGTAAAAGCTTGCTAATAATGGAATGGAAATTGAATCCCACCATAAGGTGAGATATGTTATTACTAAAGTTGTCAAAATGGGTTAGGCCGATGTTGACCCGTTTAAGAGAAAAATCAAAACGGGCCAAAAGGACTCAAAATTCCATCGAATCGCTATTTTTTGAGACCAAATCGCCCATGTTTTTTAAAATAGGGGAAATTACACAAAATACCCTTAATTTTGGCGAAATCCATAAATACCAACACATCCCATTGATACATTTTTATTACTCTTTTTACGTTGTTTTTGAATTTTTCCCTAAAATACGCTCCAGTTCTTTTCGTCTCCAATCTATCTTGCTCTCTCTCTCTCTCTCTCTCTCTCTCTCTCTCTCTCTCTCTCTCTCTCTCGCTTTGTTTGAGTTCCTGTTGCTGCATGTCCGCCATTTTGGTGAGCTCGGGTTGTGATTTTCTCGCAACTATTTGCTAACTTCCCGTCATCATCGCTAAAAACCGTCTCTTTAAATGAACGCCCACTATGGAAGTGAAAATCTCACCACCAATGAACATCAAGATATTTATGATAATTAGTCATGTGCGTTGGAGAAAACCTCCATTTCCACTTTGTGGACATGACATGCTTGATACAAAGGTGGTGGTGAAAATGATGTGGAGAATAAATCTAAGTTTCTTGGTGTAAAAGATGGTGTTCTCTTGTGTTTTACTATGTTATTGATCCGTTGTTTTTATTATTTTTCAAATTTTTCGTATAAGATGTATTGTTTATTTTTTGTTTCGTTGTTGTTTTTCTTTGTTGTTTCTTTATTGTTTCTTTGTTGTTTCATTTGAAACATGAAAGAAAACATAATTGAAACAAATATGAAACAATGTCCTCGCTTTCTTCTTCTATTTGTTGTTTTTTTTTGTTCTGTATGTTTTTCTTCTCTTTTTCCGATGTGTGCAAACGATTCTTCTTTATTTGTGTGCTCGAAAATATGTCTTCTCCTTATTCTTCTCCTTCGCACGTGTTTACGCACTTGTTATGACATTCTTGCGCTTGAGATCTCTAATTGGTGCTCTGTTTTTGGTTTTTTTGTGGTTGTTTTTATATACGAGTATTGTTTTGGTAATGTCTTTGGGTTTGAGCGTATTTGTTGGTAATTAGAATGCAACAACGTATTGTTAGGTAATTTTGGTAAAATCTTAGTATTTTGCGGTGTCCAAAAAAATAGGTGGCCATTTGTATCATTTTCCCTTTAAAATACAAGTAAAATGGTTGGGCCGCCCCAACTTTTCCGCCAAATAGGCCTGGTCCATTTTGGGCCTATGAAATTGCAAAGATAGTTCGACTTTTTCATCACGCCGATAAGAACGGCCCGCCAGCCCGGCTCGTTTTTACATATCTAGACTTATCAAATCGGAACCACTTCATTATTTTTAGGACCTTGTGTGAATGGATCAAATACATTAATATATATGAGATAAATATTCTAAAATAAACCCCAACCAAACATAGCTATAATAGTCGATGTATTGTCCACTTTATGAATACAACAAAGTGTAACGATCTTTCAAATGTTTAAGTAAATATTTTAATTCATTAGCCATTTACTGGAAGATGAAATATTAATTTGTAATAAAGGATCCGAGTTGCACCACAACCACAAGTAAAAAACGAACTGCTTAGGCCTACTACCACTTGTCGAGGCAATGCTGTATTATTCTCCTAATATTTTGGTTAATTTATCTAGTAAATTCCAGCAACCTGTATTTAATTTCTATATTGTACATAGAATATTTTCAGAAACTAGCTATACCTATATAACTTATCCTCTGTATCCACCAAAAACCTTTTTGAGTCTAAGTGATTAAATTTGTACGAGAAACCTGGGTAGTCCAATTTTGTGTCCAAAAATCTTAACATCTTCTTGGACCTGTTTCCTGTATTCCCCAAAGCTAAAGCTTCTATAAACACAAGGAACATCGCCACTCTGTATAACAGTGTCATAAGATGGGCAAAAGAAGTATGCTGTGGAGAACCGTTCATTTAGCGGGTTAGCCACAACTCGGTGTTCTACGCTTTTATACACATTATTGCTCCACGCCTGCAATTATTAAAGTAATTAACCCACTAAAATTTTATGTTCTCAACATTATTAAAGACTTAATTACAAAAAAATACACTTGAAATTCAGTCTAATAACAAAAGAATCCAGATTTCTTTCGTAATTACTAATACCTCTCTTGATATTTGTTTATATTTTACAAATTGAGGATATAGGGGTTTTTTAAATTGCAATTTTGAATGATATAATAATTTTTTTAGATATAATTACAAAAAAAAAAAAATCATGATGTTTACGACATTAAAAAAACAACTTAGAGAATTTTCAAGATTACATTAACATCTTTGAGGTTGGATTCCATTTTACAATTTGCCCCAATCTGTTAGTTACCAGTGGATGAATTTGTTGACATTATCAAATATTTTACAGATTACATTCCTTATTACAAATATCCCAAATATTCGTTTGGTTATTGTTATTAGAAAAGTTGAAGTATATAAACGTAAAATGTAAGACGAATAGTTAGGGTTGATTGTATTATGTAGAAAAGCCGAGTGATATAATTATAAATATTTGATTATGTCAGAAATGTAAGACAAAACCAAGCGTTAAAGGAGTTTCTGTAATTTTGAAATCTCTATGGGCTAACTTTTTTATTTTTTTTTATTTCCTAAGCGCCAAAGAGATTTTTGTAATTATCATTTAATTTTTATTAGCCTAAATCTTACGAGACTCCATTTAAATAGACGTATTTGGAGCTAAAAATTTCGAATCCGTGTAGCAAATCAATGTTTTCATAATTTACCCGTTTAATTAAAAAAATAAAAAATTAAGGCATAGTATGGAAAATCTTGAAAATTTGTACCTGAAACAAATCTCCAATGTTGATGATGAGGGCCTCGGGATTGGGTTTAACAGCAAACCACTTTCCATCTTTGACTAATTGCAAACCTCCGATGTGGTCTTGGTGCAATACTGTAATAAAGTCGCTATCAGTATGTGGCATTATTCCGAACACCTGAGGATATATTGGGCAATGTGGGTATCTGTTCAATCGAAGGTAGCATGTGTTTGGCAGACATGTTTCTCTGAAAAAACCCGAATTTTGACCCAATTCCTGTGCTAATATGTCTACTAATTGTTGTGATAATTCAGACACCATCACCGCAAATTGCTCCATTATTAAGCTGTTAATAAAAAAAACACATTGGTCAGAATTAATATTATTATTAGACAAGAATGATAGAAAGATCAATTTTTATGGGGGTTTAATTAATTTATGAATTGAGAATTTGACTGAATATTTTTGTTGTTCAATTAATGAGTGAAGGGAACATGCATGCAGGGACACGTACGCAGCACTATGCACTGCAGATGTCTCAGAATTAGGCACAATGACAACAATGGCCTTTCGGCCATGTCTCATTTTTTTGTAACACATTGAAAAATAAATGTGTATAAACAACTGTAGATACATGAAGTACCATGTAATAAAGAGATTCGCAACGCTTGGTAAAATATGTGAAGAGAAGCTGGCTTCTACGTGGCTTAAATATCCCCTAACATTGAGATATCTTAAAGGATAATACTAGTTGGTTTCTAGGATGAGATCTTCTATTCTAAAATCGTTTTTTTTTTTTATCATATTTCGACCACACAGATTATTATCACGTGAATAACACTTATCATGTAAATTTTCAAGAATAAATCAAGCATATTGTAGGTTTTTATTATTGTAAATGTTATACACGTGACAATTATCGATCTTAAAAATAAGAGATGAAAATGCAACTATGCAACAATAAAAATGATCATATTGTTGGTTATTAGCCCGAGGATTTAAGTTTTGTGGTCTATATTTGGTTTTACTTTTACCCCTCTTAACATGCATGTTTTTTAACTATGGTGGCATGGTGCTAATAGGCGCAATCTTTCCTTGGCTAAAAATATTTTTATTAAGTTTTCATATAAAAATAGATGTGTATTTGGTTTGTGTTTTTCTATGAGTGAAGAGGTACTGTAATTTATTGAAGATGTTTTTGCATTCATTTTATACTTCATGTCGCATCAATCAAATTATGACGGGGAATTCAATTATATGTATCACATTTCTTTTCATATGTCACACAAATGTTATATAGGGAAAGAAAAAGCATGATTTCAGATTTATATTAATTATATGTTACTATTTTGAGGAATTACAGGTTTGAAAATGACATCATATATCTTTAGATGGGCATTTTGATTTCGAAATAAAAAATGAAGTGGATGTTCAGTTGAAAAGTAAATAATAAATTTGAAAATCATGTGAACAAACAGTTACTAGTTTTATGTCAGTTTTTGCCCAAGCTAATAAACAAGATAGTTAAAAATAAGTAAATATTTTTTTCCTCAAAATAGCAAGTCAAACCAACCTAGTAACAAATCATTTTTTACATTCCCAATACAAATCTTCTCAAGACATTTTAGAAAGTTAATTACAAAATTAAAAACGGAATTAAATCCAAACATTGTGAATATAAAACATAGACAGTTTAATCAGTTAAGCCTGTTAAAAAATTTGGGATAATTACAAAAGACCCCTAAGGTTTGGAAAAATTACAAAATAACCCAAACATGTTTTAAAATTACAAAACAAAACCTCATGTTTGATTTTGTCTTAAATTTAATGGGGTAACTGTAATATTTTTTAGAAATATTAGGTATGTTTTTGAATTTTTTTCTTATGAATGAGAAAAATGTAACATGAATCAAAACTCAAAGGAGTAATTTTCAAAAATCTTTGGATTTCTTGCAATTAGTCGTAACCTCAGGGAGGTTTTTGTAATTACCCCAAAAAATTAATAAAAATTTACCTGAGACTGTCGAGACCACCTGAGCCTAACACATCACTCAACGACACATGAAATGCTTCAGACCAAGAAAGCTGCTTCAAGCAAGTAGCAGAAGGCGTCCCCCACCGATAACTCCCAGCCGAGAAATTCAAATCCTTGTAGTTCATTTTCTCGTGGAACGGTTTCTTGAACAGCTTCACTTGTTCACCTCTCATTTTCTCCAATATCTCGCGGGAAATCCCGTGGTTTATCACCTGGAAAAACCCCCATTCTCGGGAAGCCATAGCAATCTGTTTCTTGCATGCCCGCCGCTCGATTTCTCCGAGGTTTAAACGGCTGAGATCGATTAACGGCAGCTCGCATTCCTCAACGGCCGAAAGTTCTGGAAAGTTCTTTTGCGGCGTTATGTTGTTGAAGAGATTTTTGTATGTTTGCTCGAAAGGCGGGTCGGGTGATTCTTCCATTCTTACGGGCTGAAAAAGGAAATAATTTCAAGCATGTTAAATTTTTTCAATTTCCCTGTTTTTTTTTAAGTTTCGTGGAAGAGCAAAAACATTGTAATTATAAAATTGGGGAAACAGAGTTAAGATAGAAATGGACAGGTTAAAGAAACTAAGTCGATGACCACAAACTTCAGAACTCAAATTGTGACCGCTTACCTTTGCAAGGGTATTGAACTAAATCTTTCAATTTTTTTGAAATTTATCTCTTCCCCTACAACCAGTGCTCTCAACTTATATATTAAAAAAAAAAAAAACTAAGTCGAGGACGAAAGTCTCTTGAATTTGATTTGGGCATGAAATTTGGTGTCGTCACGCTATATATATGGATATTTGGGGGGAAAATATGACAAGAAGAAGATGATAAAAGGCATTATTTGAATTTGCCTATGTTTCTTGTTTTGTAGTCGATGAAAACGTTGTATTATATCTCTCTCCTTTGATGAATTTGAAGACAAGGTCTCTAGCCTGTCCTTTATAGTATGTGTTTGTGTGTGTTAAAAATCCGAATTTGACAATATATTCCTTTTTCGCCAGGACCCATCACCCTGTGTAACTTAGTTTCACAACAAATCCATATTGTAAAAGAATAAATAAACTAAAAATAAATTCAATTGGGAGAATATAAAATTGAAAATTATACGACAATCTTTGACCATCTTATGTTTTTATTTCCTCGAAAAAAGAGAAGAAAAAGAAAAGGACCAAAAATACAGAGGCACAAGGTGCACATGTAAGATGTCCATTAAAAAATGCATGTTCAGCGGTGTGCTTTTTACAAGTCTACGACAACACATGTTTTTACCCATAGTATGCACGTTTTGTAATGTTGTTTGCTCAACATTAATAACATGAACATATCTTTAAAAAAAAAATTTGCTTACTTGGTTCAGATGCTCTGAATGATTCACAGACACCACCATCTGATCAGTGTTTCTCCGACAAGTCTCTTGCAGTAATTACTTTTGATTCTGCAATTTCAAGTGCCAGTTAATTGATTAATAATTTGCAATATCAATGAGTCAATTTCGGCAACTAAGTAAGTGGTCCTTTTCAGCCTGCAGAAAACATTGATGACAAACTTTCTCAATGAGAGTGTTTGCAAAAACTTATACTTAAAGTTGAAAATTGTAAATTGATAGTGTTTTCAAATAGAATCAAGAATTTAGAACTAGAAGTTTAGAATGTTTGATGATAAAGTTGTAAAAGTGTTTATTTATTTGTAAAGGACAAATCAAAAGCAGAATTAGAAATCTAAAGATCTCGTCTCCATGCTTTTAGATTCTGAATGAAGTAGAATCAGAAGCATAACTTGGCATTTGCAAATACCAAAAATTGATTTTTCATTTTTTTAGTTAAAGGATAATTACAAAAATACCCCTGAGGTTTGGGCTAATTACAAAAAAACCCAGAGATGTTTCAAAATTATAAAAAAAAACCCATCTTGTTTGATTATGTGTTAAATTTAAGGGGCTAACTGTAGTATTTTTATAAATTACAGGGGTTTTTTGATATGTTTTTTTGCTTATAAAGGGTGAAATGTAAGATTTAATCAAATCTCAAGGGTTTTTGTAATTTTCAAAAATCTCTGGATTTTTTTGCAATTAGCCCAAACCGCGGGGATGTTTTTGTAGTTATCCCTTTAGTTAATGGCAAAAGTTGGCCATCAAGTTGCATGGCGGTTCAAATAATAGGGGAAATTTACCTACATATATTGATGAACAAGCATTTTCATCATGGTAATGTGTTGTGTGTGTGTGTGTATTTTTCCACAAAGCCTAAATTAAAAGTGTCTACAACACAAAATTATTACCTATCAAGTGTTTTCACACTAAAATATAATAATCGTATAATGTCATGCATACGTCAGCTCCTGATTTACATATTATGCTGATGTGAACATTAGTGTAGGCGAGTGTTTTTACTTTTTAGTATCAACAAATGAACACAAAAATTGCATTTTGATGAAGAGAAAAGACAATTAAAGCAAGCTTTTCTGATAAAGAAATGTGGCCTCCATTTGAAAACAAGAAATAATAATGAAATTCTGAAAATGAAAAATTTGTACGTACACTCACATTGAAAAGAGAAGCAGATGAAGAACAAGGAATGGCTTTTTGAGATAGGGAGGGGTGGCAAAGGGAGTATAATGCGTGTAGGATTCGTGTCCAGGATGATTGGAAGGAGAGATATTTATAGAGAAAAAGTGCCATCAATTATTATCATAGTTGAATTTTCTTTCTTCTTTTTTTTTTTTTACAATTTTAGTCCAAAAACTATAGTAGTTGGCAATAAACTACGATTTGCAAAAATGTCTCAATTTCAATCGTTTAGTCCATATATCAATGAGTTTGTTCGGAATAGATGTTTTTTTTTTAATAAATGCGAAATATAATTAAAAGAAAAATGAAGTGCACTGCTTACAAGCTAAGTAACTAGCTTTAAAATAGGGGTATCGTGAAAACCTATCAAAGTAAAACCCAGTAGGAAAAATCTTTGATAGGAAAAAGAGTACCCCATAAAAGAAACAATAAAAATAACTTAAAATCTCAATCTAAATGATGGACGTCTATTTCTAGGGGTTTCGAAATTGATGTCTCAAAAGCTACCTTTAAAACCGTAGGCAAGTGCACCTATCGTTTTATAGTATAGATTATTGAGTACCGAGTGTCATTCCCACGAGGATTATAAGTACTAATAATTACCGTCTTTTTGTTATTTAATCTAATAATTTTCAGAGTTTTTGTTTGATAAAGAATCTAAATTATCGAAGTGTAAAAATGAAGTAAAATTTGTAGAATAAGAAATCAAGAGATAGAAGTGTGTTTGAATGTAAATCCCTCTAGAATGTTTTTGTGATTTGACAAGTTAAAAGATTCAACCATAAGCCCTTAAGCAAAAACCAACCTCTTTTAATAAAATCTCATGTCTTGTGGACCGTAGAAATTCCCAATTTAAGTTAAACCCTTTCTCAGCGAAAAACTTCTAATCTCAAGTTGATTAATCAAATCTCTTTCTAGTTAAAACCCCCAAGACAAAGATTATAACGATTTGTGAATTCCCATATTAGGTTTGACCCTAATCCGGAAGATTTATGTCGTCTATATCTAGGATTGCATGCAACTCTTTTCACTTATATAGGTTCTATTTCACCATGAATCTCTCGATTTCCCGGATGAAAAATAAACTTCAAATCAATATTGCACATATATCAATTCGAATAAACGAAGCATAATATAAGTGAATCACACAAAATATGAAGATTTTATTAAAAACATACACACCTTAATCACAAATCCATTCAGAGTTCATTACATTCAAACACTTTAGAGTTTTAGCTACACATGCTTGACACAAGAATAAATTACAAGAAGATGTAAACATTGTAGACATGGTGTACTTATCTTTATCAAAATCTCAATTGACTTGATGATGTTGCTCGAAGCCTTCTTCCCCAATGTTGCCTCAAGTTTACTCCTTCAAGACCTCTTGATCCCAATTCCACTCAAAATGTTAAACACTACATAATCTCTCTATGAATGAATATTACATCCATCTCCAATTCAAACTCTTGGCTTTTATAAGCACCATCTTGTGAAATACCATATTAACAAATGCCCCATTTCCATGCTTGTTAGTTGAATCATTGTGTGCACATTCATGGTTGAGTTGGTTGAATCATTGTATACACATGATGATTGAGGGAATATGGGGACATGTTGCGGAAAAATTGGGTGTTAAAGGTGTATAAAAGTGGTCAAAAGGCTTGGTAGATGAGTTTTCCATAAATTTCACATGGAAAAGTTGCAAAAAGGGTCCGGACACGCCCGTGTCGGGCAAAGACGGCCAAAGCAGGCCGTCTTTGCCAAATTTTTCTCGAAATTTGCGACACGGCCGTGTGACACGGGCAGGCCGTGTTGTGCGACACGGCCGTGTTGTACAACACGGCCAGGCCGTGTTCGGCTGTTTTGTGCGGTTTTTCCTCCTCTTTTTGATCCCTTCAACATGGCCGTGTTGCCGACACCCCCCCCGTGTTGGACCAAAAAGGCCCCGAAATGACGCGTTTGGCTTGGAATTTCGGCGTTTTTGCATCCTTAAACTCCCGATATGTTTTGACATGAATCCATGGTCCGAAATTCACCGAAATTAGCCCCAAATGGTCAACCTACACCAATAAAAGCACCCACGATAGTATAAACAATGTACAATCAAAAACTAATGAAACTAACAACAAAATAACTCAATTTCTACTCAAATACACACATAAAACATGCATAAAAATACACTTATCAAACCACCTCCAACTTTGAACTTTGCTTGTCCTCAAGCAAAACATAAAACCATAATGAGGGATTGATACATCACAACACACAATGAATATATTTTTTTTTTTCAACATATTGAACATAAGCGATCAAGTTCTTGCCTTCTCAACTGAATTAACCATTAAGTAAAAACATCGTTTTGTAAAGCGTCGATTGTCAAGAAAGATCAGTAATATCGGCAGCATTATTCGTACTTGAAATCATCACTCCACAAATCTTGATAGTTATGAACAACTTCAATTCAATAACGCCATGAAAATACAAGAATTGATAGATCATTGTAGTTAGCCTACTAGTCATATAACCAAGCTTCTTGAATTTTATTGGAATGAGAAGTCAAGGAGTATTCATTCTCCTTTTTTTTTTTTTTTTTTTATGGGACCTTTCGAGACATGCTTCCACTAGGTTTATATTTTGAATTTCTGTTCAAACACTCCTAGGTGGTTTCCCATACTCATATTCGTGTCGCCGTTTTACGTAAAAACAAACATGGGGTTCATGAATGCTTCTAGTTACTAAGTAACAACAAATAGAGAGTATAACCTCGATTGGTCCGTTTTTTTTTTTTTTTTTCGTTTTTTTTTTTTTCACAAGCTTGGTTTAACAACTAGTTAACCACTACTAAATCATGAGTTCTCGGAAGTTCATAGCACTAAGTATCGTCGTATATGCCTTAACACATCAAGTATTTATGGTGTTGGAAATCTCGTCAAAATTTAGCCCGCATCCACGTCAATCTATCCTAGACAATCAATTGCTTCACATTGAAAACACAAATTAACAAGTTAATATAGGTATAATTGGGCCAAGTTATTGACTAGCAAATACTCAATTTGTTAAAAAAATCACATCTCTTGAAAACAAACACACAAGCATTCCAAAAAAAAAATGTTATTGTACCCACCTCCAACTTTAAGATTCACATTGTCCTCAATGTGAAAGAAAAAAATGGACAAACACACACAAAACACTCAAAAAAAAAAAAAAAAAAGAAATTAGAATGATATAAAAGAGGTGGAAAAAGAAAAATACGACCTTACTACAATAGTGGAATCGGTGTTGAGCGACCTATTGGGTTGTTTTGGTGCGGACCTTCAACGGCATCTTCATACCTAATCAAAGTTAAGCAACACACAACTCGAATACCGTGAAATCTCAAATATTCCTAATTAGGACAAGCAAGAAGAAGCTCAAGAGTTTTTTTTTTTTTTTTATGATTTGAAGATGACTCTAAGGACTTGTGATTTTTTGAAAGAAAATAAAAAAATAAAAAAAAATGAAAACAATTGCACACAAACATCGGGTTGCCTCCCGGTTAAGCGCGCTTTTAAAGTCGTATAGCTGGACTAACTCACCTAAATGTGAAGATTAGTCGGGTGGAGCTTCAAACTTATGAAAATCCCTTTGGTGTTTAGGAGAACTACCCCCAACCTCAAGCTTCAAAATGTGCATTTCGACCTTTTCGGTCCCCTTTTTGGGCATAAGCTTCCAACATGGACTTTGAACAACACTTTTCTCCAAGAGTTTCTCATCATGCAAAGGAATTGAATCGACAAAAGAACAAGTAGTATCCTTTTCAATATCAACATGAATTTTAAAAATTACTTGCTCATCCCCTACTCTCAAAGTTAATTTTCCCTCATGCACATCAATGATAGATTTCACGCCGTAGCCAAGAAAGGGACGCCCAAGAATTAGAGGAACATCAATATCATCATGCATGTCAAGAATAACAAAATCAATCGGGAACATGAATTTATCAATCTTGACTAACACATCATTAATAATACCTCTAGGATGTTTAATCGATTTATCGGCTAATTGAATGTCCATCCTAATAGGTTTAGGTTCACCTAATCCTGCATGCTTAAATGTTTCATAAGACATCACATTGATACTAGCTCCCAAGTCGGCTAGTGCCTATCAACAGTAAATCATCAATTGTGCAAGGGATAATAAAGCTTCCGGATCATTAAATTTTTGTGGTAGTTCATTGGAAGGACATTTATCATTCAATTGCACATTTGATAATTTGTTAAGCTTATTTTCACTAGGAATGATGTCATTAAGATCCCTAACATGCTTTGAAGGAGGGTCAACAAATGGAATATTGGCATGTAATTGTTTGAAAGAATTAAGGTACTTACCAAATTTGTCTTCCCTTCTATCTTCTTCTTAGACTCAGACTTAGAATCTTGGGCTTGTATTCGACGACCACCTTTTTCATGGGATTTTCTTCGTGTCCGTCGTCCTCCACGTATTTACGCATGGCGGCATTGGCATAATCATGCTCATGTGGAAAAATCGATGGTGATTGCCTTTACGTGCTCCCTTGGGTTTGGCTCGGTATTACTCGGCAAACTACCTTGTGGCCTTTCGAAATCATCTTCGCAATCCGCCTATTTGGTTTTCAGTTATGGATAGATGCCTCTTGATTTCTCAAGGATGTTTCCACCGGAATCGGGTATCTGATTGCACAAATTTTGTTATAAGATCTTCCAAGTTAGGCTTACCTTGATTTGGTGAAATCCGAGACGTGTGTAGATCGAGGATTGGGATTAGGTCGTGGTTGACCTTGATTTCCCCAACCAAAATTAGGATGTTGTCGCCACCCAGGATTATATGTGTTCTTTGTAAGGATTACTTGGGTAATTTCGCCCGATTCCCAACGTAATTAGCATGTTCGGCGTGAGGTATTGTGTGTGGGCGATCTTGATGATTATGCAATCCGCCGCAAGTTTCACAAGATAAAACGTGCGGTGGTGGTGGTTTAGGAGTTTCTAGATCGTCGATCTTTTGGGTCAAAGCTTCGACTGTGCGGCTAGTGTAACCACTGCGATCTGCATTATAAACACCAACCGACCTGTTAGTTTTACCTCGTATGGATTGCCATTGGTATCCGTTCATGGCCATTCCCTCTATTAGATCTTGGGCGGCTTCGGGTGTTTTATTGTTCAATGTTCCCCCCGCCGCCGCATCAATCATTTGCCTCGTCGATGAGAGTAGCCCATTGTAAAACGTTTGGACTTGCATCCAAATGGGAGGCCATGATGTGGGCATTTTCGCAAAGAACTCTTTGAATCTCTCCCAAGTGTCGTACAAAGTCTCACCGTCCTCTTGAGTGAATGAAGAGATTTCATTCCTCAATCGTGCGATTTTGGCGGGTGGAAAATACTTGAAGGAACTTTTCTCGCCATAATGATCCACGTTATAATCGTTCCTTTGGCAAAGTATTTAGCCATTGTTTAGCCCGTCCCCGAAGAGTAAATGGGAATAGGCGTAAACGGATGGCATCGTCGGAGACTCCATTTATTTTGAAAGTATCGCAAATTTCGAGGAAATTCGCGATATGATTATTTGGATCTTCATCCGTAAGCCGTCGAATTGGACAAATTGTTGCACCATTTGAATGACATTCGGTTTAATTTCAAAATTGTTGGCGGCAACAAATGGCCTTACAATGTTGACGTCGTGCCATCCATGGATGGCTTGGCGTAATCGCATAGTTCTCTGTTCATCCGCCATATCGGGATCCTTGCCTTCGTTAATATCCTCCTCGTGGTCGATAATACTTTCCTCCGTATTGCTACCGGCGGTGTCGCGACTTCCAAATTCGGCGACGAGTAGGCATGCACTGCGAAATAAAGAGGATAAGTGTAATCCAAGACTTACAAAGATAGATAAAAAGAAAGACAAATGATGAAATAAAAAAATGATTAAATTAACAAAAATAAGGCGTTCTTAATATTACAATCCCCGCAACGGCGCCAAAAACTTGATGTCTCAAAAGCTACCTTTAAAACCGTAGTAGCAAGTGCACCTATCGTTTTATAGTATAGATTATTGAGTACCGAGTGTCATTCCCACGAGGATTATAAGTACTAATAATTACCGTCTTTTTTGTTATTTAATCTAATAATTTTCAGTTTTTGTTTGATAAAGAATCTAAATTATCGAAGTGTAAAAATGAAGTAAAATTTGTAGAATAAGAAATCAAGAGATAGAAGTGTGTTTGAATGTAAATCCTCTAGAATGTTTTTGTGATTTGACAAGTTAAAAGATTCAACCATAAGCCCTTAAGCAAAAACCAACCTCTTTTAATAAAATCTCATGTCTTGTGGACCGTAGAAATTCCCAATTTAAGTTAAACCCTTTCTCAGGCGAAAAACTTCTAATCTCAAGTTGATTAACAAATCTCTTTCTAGTTAAAACCCCAAGACAAAGATTATAACGATTTGTGAATTCCCATATTAGGTTTGACCCTAATCCGGGAAGATTTATGTCGTCCTATATCTAGGATTGCATGCAACTCTTTTCACTTATATAGGTTCTATTTCACCATGAATCTCGATTTCCCGGATGAAAAATAAACTTCAAATCAATATTGCACATATATCAATTCGAATAAACGAAGCATAATATAAGTGAATCACACAAAATATGAAGATTTTATTAAAAACATACACACCTTAATCACAAATCCATTCTAGAGTTCATTACATTCAAACACTAGGAGTTTTAGCTACACATGCTTTTGACACGAGAATAAATTACACAAGAAGATGTAAACATTGTAGACATGGTGTACTTATCTTTATCAAAATCTCAATTGACTTGATGATGTTGCTCCAAGCCTTCTTCCCCAATGTTGCCTCAAGCTTACTCCTCCAAGACCTCTTGATCCCAATTCCACTCAAAATGTTAAACACTATGAATCTCTATGAATGAATATTACATCCATCTCCAATTCAAACTCTTGGCTTTTATAAGCACCATCTTGTGAAATACCATATTAACAAATGCCCCATTTCCATGCTTGTTAGTTGAATCATTGTGTGCACATTCATGGTTGAGTTGGTTGAATCATTGTATACACATGATGATTGAGGGAATATGGGGACATGTTGCGAAAAATTGGGTGTTAAAGGTGTATAAAAGTGGTCAAAAGGCTTGGTAGATGAGTTTTCCATAAATTTCACATGGAAAAGTTGCAAAAGGGTCCGGACACGCCGTGTCGGCAAGACGGCCAAAGCCGCTGGCCGTCTTTTTTCCTCGAAATTTGCCTGACACGACGTGTGTGACACACGGCCAGGCGTGTTGTGCGACGACGGCCGTGTTGTACAACACGCCAGGCCGTGTTCGGCCTGCTTTTTTGTGCGTTTTTCCTCCTCTTTTGATCCCCTTCAACATGGCCGTGTTTGCCGCTCGACACCCCTGCCCGTGTTGGACCAAAAGGCCCCGAAATGACGCGTTTGGCTTGGAATTTCGAGCGTTTTTGCATCCTTAAACTCCCGATATGTTTTGACATGAATCCATGGTCCGAAATTCACCGAAATTAGCCCCAAATGGTCAACCTACACCAATAAAAGACCCCACAAAGAAGATAAAACAATGTACAATCAAAAACTAATGAAACTAACAACAAAATAACTCAATACACACATAAAACATGCATAAAAATACACTTATCGAAATCAACGTTGATCAAGAGGATTTTTCCGGAACATTTTCAACTTTCGGTGACCAAATGGCTGAAATTGAGATTTTTGTTTGAAAGGTACAAGATTTTTTTGCAAATAGAGATTTGTACATGACTTTTATTGCTAAATTCCATAATTACAGGATTGGAATTGCAATTTACCCGAGAAAAATGATCCATCAATTATTATCAGATTTGAATTTTCTTCTTTTTTTTTTTTTCAAGGGATTAAAAAAGATGTGAAGGGAAGAAAGAGGGTAAAAAAATATGGATTGAGAGTCTATGTTGAAATAGAGGAACACGCGGCTCATACTGCAATCACTAAATCAAGAAATCAATGTTGTGTTGTGCCTTTTTAAGCATTGGAATGAGTAGCCATGTTACTTCCTTATTTCGCTATGTATTTATTGATTGTATTCTGTAGCTGGGATGTAACTCCTAAGTGGTACTACATTAATGGATTAGACAATTAATGGGACATCACTTCTGTGCCTCTTCTAACATCAAGTCTCATCATCTACCTCTAATTATAGTTTTACAATGTACATTACCTTATAATGGATCTAGATTAGACTTACATTGAATTTGAGAATGCATCACAACATTTATTAAGTGGAAAGATTTTCACTTGAAAAAGACAGCTGAAATTATTTAAGAGATGGATAATGCTTGTGAAGTAGTTCACTTACTGGTCTAGTATTATTATGCCTAGGAAAATAAGAAAAGATAAAAACTTACTCAACAAGAAATGCAGGGGTAGTATGGTTTTCATCCCATTTGAGTTTTCGTATCTTTTAGTATTTGAGATATGTAAATCAAGTTAATTTGTTTTACTCAATCTCATTAGAAATATTTCATTTTCAACTTCTTCATTTCTATTATTCGAAATATCGCACAAATGGTATATATATATATATATACTTAATTTTCAATAATATATTACATCAGCAAGACAGCAAGACCCACTACAATGACCACATACTCCATTTTAACTCTATGAATAATTGAGATCCACTACTATCACTCACACAGGGCCGCTCCTATTATAAGTCGAGTGAGTCGGTCGACTCGGACCCGAAAAAGTTACAAAATTGAGGGGCCCAAATTTTTTCTATACCTTTTATATATAGTACATACATAAAATAAATAAGATAATGAACAAAGTATGAGTTTGGTCTAGTGGTTAATGTATTCCACCTTAAAAGTCTCTAACTATTGATATTCAGGTTCGAATCCTATTGAGTTAAGTTTTTTTTTTTTTTTGTACTTTGTTATTCAGATTAAAAAAAACTCCACATAAATGAAGGGCCCAGATTAAAAAAAAAAAAAACTCTCCATAAATGAAAGGCCCGTATTCCCTTGGCCAGTAGCCTTGTTAGTTAATAATAGTATATCACATTTAATTTTTCAAAGGCCTTAAATTAAATTTTCTCAAATGAAAGAGGCAAACAATTGAAAAGAAATGGGGCTCAATTTTTAAAGTTCGACTCAAGCCAAAAAATTGGTAAGATCGGCCCTGCACCCGCATTCAAATAAATTAACATTTCTGGATTAGAATTTTAATGTGGCCCACCACTATCAAATTCATTATTAATATTTCATAAAAGAAAAATATGAACTCGCATCCCTAAGGGCCTTCACTGTCTCGCCTCCTGAGCCGTGGAGGAGGTGAATCGCGGATATTCTCAACGAGCCAGCTTTCTTGAACTACTTTAAACCGAGTCACCACACAAGAAATCCTCCTCCAACATGTTTCCGGGTGGATTGAACCTTCACGCCACGGGTGCCAAAACGGACATCACATCACCGATGTCATTTGTACCAATTGAGCTATGCCCCGGCTACTTTTTTTTTAAATCGACATCACTCG
The DNA here is from genome assembly GCA_016081115.2 of Rehmannia glutinosa. Classification (NCBI taxonomy): domain Eukaryota; kingdom Viridiplantae; phylum Streptophyta; class Magnoliopsida; order Lamiales; family Orobanchaceae; genus Rehmannia; species Rehmannia glutinosa. Next base: position 606,050 of record JABTTQ020001223.1, on the reverse strand, counting down.
GTGGCTTCGCCATTTACATATAAATATATATTAAGATTTTATCATATATTTCTAATAAATAAATTCAAAAAAATAATATTAAACCTAACATATTTAAATTTTTACCCTTTATATTCTTAATCAAAATTTGTATAATCAAAATATATTTTCACTTTTGTACCATTTTTAAAAAAATTAAAATTTATCTCAAAAATAACTTTTCACATTGGAATGACAATTGACAACCGAACAACCCCTCAACTTTTAACACATAAGTGGATAAAAGAATCATTTTTCACCAACATAAAATATCTCTAAAATTAACCAAACCTGAAAACAGGGGAGGATATTTTCCTTTTTAACTTAAAATCTTGCATCACCTTGCCTTAGAAATATCCGGATCTTTTCCGTGTATCCAATTCCCTCCAATCAATGGGCGGATCCACATGGGCCAACATAGGCCCCGGGCCCCTTCTTTAAAAAGAAAACAAAACAAAATTTAGTGAGAATTTAAAAAAAAAATATTTTTAGTTATAATTTGTATAATTTTTCTTGAATTTTCTATTCAAATAACCATATTTTCAGACGGCTTATCCCATTAACACGCATAAACGAATTAAATCTAACAAGTCACGAGCCCAAATGAATGAAATGGGGTCATGTCATGTAAGTCCTAGTACAAAAATTATATGTTCATAATTATTATTACGATCCAGTCTGGAAAAAGATGTTTATTTTTAATTATATGTCATGTAAGTCCTAGTACAAAAATTATATGTTCATAATTATTATTATATGTTCATAATTATTATTATTCGGGAAGCTCGCCTAATCCAGTCTGGAAAAAGATTTGGAAGCTCGAAGTCCCGCCCCGTTTTAAGATGTTTGCTTGGCGATGCGCCTCAGCTTCTTTAGCCACGGTGGACCTGCTCGCTGCCCATCACATCACTTCTATGGATTCTTGCTCTTTTTGTGCTACTCCAGAAGATGCCATCCATATATTTTTTGAATGTCCATTTGCTAAATCAATCTTACGAGCTGCTGGGATTCTTGAAGTTGTGCTCACATTTAGATTCCATCCATATATTTTTGAATGTTCCAAGATGTCCTACTGCACTCTCCTCCAAATGTGGGTAATTTGTTTTTAATTCTCTCTAGCTTGATTTGGTACCACCACAATAAGCGAAAATTCGAGGGCCTCTCTTCGGATTATCTTTCTATTGTAATGGTTGCCAACTCAATCTTAAGAGATTTCCATGCTTCTTCGTGTGCTTCCCCTGAGTTATTTAATTGCCCGCATAACTCGACTCAACAAATGATTTCCCACGCATTTGTTTCGATGGTGCGCTCTCCTCGCAACCGGCTTGCTGTGGTATTGGTGTTGTTGTTTTTGATTCGCATGGTCAGTTCTTACTCGGTCTATCCAAAAAAGTTACTGGTATTAATGATCCTGAAATTGCAGAATTCCTTGCGCTTAAAGAGGCCCTGCTTCTAGCTGCTAAAATGAATCTCACCTCAGTCTCAATTTTCGGTGATGCGGCCCAAGTCGTGCTTGCTGCAAACGAACATGCTCATGGGTCGTCGGCTTCTTCGGGCATCCTCCAGGATATATTATGTATTAAAGCTCGGATTAATATCAAAGGCATTTTTTGGTTTAGACGCTCCCTTAATTTTGTTAGTCATTATTTTGCGCAATTTGCGAAACATATGAACCAGGATTCCTTATTCAGGATCATCTCCTGGCAGCTTTGTCGATAATCGGGCCGCTTTGGGCGATTTCCAAGATATCTAATGAAGTTGTTTTTCCTCTCAAAAAAAAAAAAAAAATTATTACGATCAAAAGAGAAAAAAAAAAAAAACATTCAATCGTTTGGTGCATATTGAACCGAGTCTACCTCAATATCCCACTTACCATTCATTTGGCTGTCGTTGTTCCAAGTCTTGGCGGCCTCCCCCACTATCTATAAAATTATGTGATTGATGAAGAAAGCTAAGAAGAAACAGTGCACATGACAAATATGAGTGGACCCAACTGTAATAACGGCAATGCCATCTCAGTCCATGTCGGCACCCATTACGTGGCTAAGTATGTTGGAGTAGTATAGACTAATAGTCCAGGTCACATGCTTAGTCCCAAATCCACGTCGACCCCTGGTGGAGAATTTAAGGGCATCCATGTGCTTTGCCTTTTCGAAAAATGACACCCCCAGTCCCATGTCCCCTATTCCCCTCAACCGCCCTCAAATTCAATCAGTCACAACAGAAAATATTTCCCACTTGATTTTAAATTAACAAAATTATAGGGGGGAAATGATTGATAATCCTCATTATAACATTTTAATATCACAATAATCTATGAATTGATCGCAAGCATCCCATCATGTTTGCCATATTTCGTGTTTGTATGGTATATTTGGTGTATGTATATTATATTCTATTAAAACTGAAACAATTCGAAACTGGCATGAATGTAGTTGTACCTAGAGTTTATACATCTGATGATCATTTCAAGTCAAGGTGGTTAGTTTGAAAGTTCAATAGCCCCTGTCGTTTAACCCAGGTAACTCCAAAGCAAGTGTAATTTTATTGTGGGAATAAGTCTGCAACACTACATCGTATTTATACTTGAGACTATGAGTTCTATATGCTTGGTGTAATTGGTTGAGCCTCATTGTCTAAAAGCAATTACATGGGCCTCATAACCCTGGTTAATAATGCCTTGACCCAACAATAACTGATAATCTTAAGCCGTTAAATAATTATTTTTTTGGATCAAATGATGCATTAAATAAGAAATAGTAAAAAGTCAATTTTGTCCCATAAGTAACATTGTACCATGAATGAAAAAAGTCACATTAAGACACTCACTTATATAATTATTGATAAATTACCCAAATTACCCCGAGATTCAACATAGTACAAAAAAAAAAAAAAAATCAATGATCCTTCGAACTTACAAAAGCCGAAAGCATTATTTTTTTTTTTTTTTTTTTTGATAACTTCGGAACTTCCGCGCTTACGCTATGCCTGAGGACAACAACTCCGAAACTTCTCATTCTTCTTGCCAAGGTAAACCGCGGGATGTGCACGACTGGTCATGTTCGACGGGTCTGTGACGTACAACCAGATCCTCCTGGTAAAGAGAACAATTATGTTCGACCCCCATCTACTAATAACGATTTCTCCCGAATCGAATTCACACGGATGTTATTCAAGATGAGTTCCCACCAAATCTTCACTACTCGTATATGCCCCTTGGGAGCAATTTGATGGAGCGAGGGATATGAACCCCGACCTCCACCCCACAAATAATTTGATGGAGCATGGATTTGAACCCGACTCTCTACCCCACAATTCTTTGTGGTGGCGGGTGCGCTTTAAGCCACCTGGTTAGGTAAAGCATTATTGATCAATGGAGTGTATGCGTCGAGGCTAATTAATAAAATAATATTTGTGATAGTCATGACTTAAGAGATCAATTAAGATCAGATCTGATCACAATTCACAGGAATAAACATATTAACTTGTTGGGTTAGTTCTCTGAGCTAAAGATTGATTTGAATTATTAATTAAGCACTTTATAAGAACATATACATAGGGATATATAGAAATTAATATTTATAGCAAGTGTAGCACGTGCTTCATCATGTGGCTGGCTGTGTGTCTATTTAATGCCTAAATCAGAGAGAGGAATTTATCTTCCGAGTGATCAACGAATTGTGGACTGTTGACCCAATCGAAATAGTCCACTAAGGTAAGATCGCAAACAATGATGTATGGATCTATCTTATTCAAGTAAATGGAGGTTTTCAGTATTATAAGAAAAATAATGTTTATATTAAAATTTCAAGTAATAACGTGCAAAGTGTACATGAATGAAGATACACGAATTGTTTTTGTTACAACCATTACTTTACAAGTTTAGAAATAAGATGAATTGCATTTAAGTGTCATTAGTAACCGTTGTTCATGAAGTGATCGAGATCCTTGATTTGCCCTTGCTTTGATTTTATTAAGTTTAATTATTAATTTTTTGTCAAAAAAATCATAGAAGTATTAAATTAAAATGATTCAATGGCAAAAACAAGCATAGCCAAGACGAATCAATAGGTTTAATTACTAATATTAATAACTATACGAATTGTCACATTCTAAAATTGACACTATTGTTCTAGTGATAAAATAAATATTCTTGCCACTTAATATATAATTAACAATAACTTCATTATCACCACGACCATGTAGCTCAAGTAGTATCGTCCAGGATCTTTACAAATGTATTGATTAGGATTCCTGCATTTTCTTTGAGATTTATCGATATCTCAAACAACTTATCCCAACTCATTAAAAGAATAACTTTAATATCCTTATTAATATCTTGTCATTAATTGTAGTGAATCAAGAGGCCCAAGCCTCTCTTTCTCTCACTATCTCTCTTTCTCCTCCCACTCTCTAAAAAACCCTAAAATTTTTAACTCTTCCCCCTCCCTCCCCATCCCAGCCGCCCCCCCCTTCCCCTCCCCTCCCCTCCCTCCCCTCCTCTCTTCATCCTCCTTCCCTTATCCCCTCCCCCCCCAACCATGTTTCATGATTGAGCCAATGAAGGCATATCCTTGTGTTATCCCAGGAGGTGATCGGTTTTTCCGATCGAGTGGAGGCAAGTCGAAGGTCGGAGCTACAAAGAGGAGAGTTGGAGCCGGGTAGGTGATGGGTTTCGGTTGCGGTTGAAGATCGGGTGAGGAGAGACATTTTTCTTTTCCTTTTTTTCAATTTTTCTTTTTTTTTCTTTTTTTTTGTCTTTTTTTTACCTATTGATTTGCGAAACTCGTAGGCGGTCGGTAATTTCAGGCTTGCAGTGCGTGTAGTAGCTCGTGCCCGGATTTGTTCGAGTTGGGTAGTCTCCTGCGGAGTGCCTTAGTCCTCCTTTCGGAGGTGGTTTAGTTTCCTTTGGAGTTCTTAGTTTTTATTTATTTTTAGTAGTTTCTTGTTTTGCTTTCATAAATTACGGTGGTTTTACCTCAAATGACGGAGTTCTCCCCTTGACATGTATCAATGTATATATGTGCAGGTGGCCATTCTTGCCAGTTGACAGTGTAAGTTTATTTGAGTAATGAATATATTTCTATCGTTTCGGGAAAAAAAAAATCTTGTCATTAATTACATTAATTTTTATTTATTATTATTTTTTAAATAACGAGAGACGTGTAGGGATTGGTATCGATGTACCTTCAGATCAATTACGTACAAGTCTGAGCAGAATTACTTTGGGGCATTTATGATCATGAGAAAACTAATCATCTTCCTACCAAACCGCAGCCCATTAATTTAGATGTATGAATTTATTTAAATCGAAATCTGGTGAGAAATTGAAGAAAACTCTTCTGACTTGTGGAGACATGGTGAGGACATAATAATTTATATGTTGTCTCTCTTTGTAATGTGAGACCATGTGTTGACTATTCTATTATTTTTAAACAAAAAATATTTTTTTTATTTCAATATTTATTACCTTTAGATATTTTTATTCTACTTTAATTTTAATACTTACGATTATATTAAGAAAGTGAACAATAATCTCAAATATATTTCTTCTCTTTACCTTGTGAGACTTGATTGTAGGTTAGCGGTCATCGAGCCCACCAAAAACACTCTGGGTTTGTGCACATACTCTTCAGCTTTACATTGATGGCGGTATGAGGTAGGAGTTATTGTCGTCGGGGCATACCAAACATAAGTCTGAAAGCTGAGTTACTTAAAAATAAAATAATAAGTGAACAATAAAGAGCCTAACCTAGCTATTTCTACTTTTGTTCTCTCACACAAACTTCCTACCGTGTGGTCAAGAAAATTTTGCTTCTCATTTTTCCAAATTAAATACAATCCTGTGTTTTAATTTTAAATTTCACTAAGTAAAATGTTATAGAAGAAAATTCCTAATTCTTTTACAATCTGTGCTTTATTTTTCAATACTTTCTTTTTCCATAAAATCCAAAATCCAAAAATAGTGTGAGAATATAAATATAAATGAACAAAATATTCGGAAGTAATCTTTTAGGGCCCATTTGGATGAA